>CAEFZY010025784.1:0-100343 GCA_903066815.1 Brachyrhaphis roseni
CTTGACTGCTCACACACTGACTCTCTTGACGCCACACTTTACCACCAGGCCAGCCCAAGGTCACACACACACACACATTTCTCCTTTGAACAATCTGCAGTTAGTCACTCTTAGCTTTTGTTGGATGCTGCTGCAGAGTACTGGAAACATTTAGATTGTTTTAATCATTTTCTTTATCCTATGACTTCATGTAGAAAACGTATAAAGTTTATCAGTAGCACAACAAACCAGATTGATATATTTAGTTAGCATTGCCAAAAACAACAGACGAGATATCACATCCCCATCTCCACTGGTTACTGAGTGAAAGACTCGATGCTCCTTGGACTGTTCGCTATTTCATCATAAATAAGAAAACATGAAGAAAAATCAAACTCTAGACATGATAGCGTATTAGTATGCTGCTAGTGGATTTATTGTCCATGATGTCTGTCTGCTAAAATGTGTCTGAAAGCCGTCCTGTTTCCATGAGCAGTGCAGACTCAAGCAACAGGTTCCAAAGTGTTTGCTCTCGGTATTCATGCAGCCCTGCTCTCCACATTAAAGGGGTAACTGTTGAGAAGATGGAAACTTAGACTTGTCTTTTCTGCATAATAAATCTGTGACAGAGAGCTGGAGAGTCCAAAAATAATCTGCGAGTTTTGCTCACTCACACAATGTCGCATATTTTTCATCGGTACCTGAGGTCCACGTAAAAACCAGATCGGAAATATTCATTTATCTCTAAAAGAAGTGTGTCGGTGTGAACAAAATTAGTGGCGTTCAGCTATTCAGCGACAATTATGAAATGTATTATTTATTCAAGCTTAGTTCATTAAGCGTTCCCCAAGAACCACTCCGTCTGTTTAAAGCCATAAATGATTCAGTTACTCTTAATAAAAAGTGTGAGAATACAAAATTGTGGAAAAAAAGGATGCTTCTGCTACATACATACATACATTTATTCATTTCACAAAACAAAAAACAAAATATGAATAGCTGTTTGAGGGTGGCAGGGTGATGGAGAACGGAAGAATATAAAACACAAACTTACAGGTGAGGCACAAGGAGAACAGGACAAACAGTCGAGGAGAAAACAGCAGAGAAACAGGTGAACAAGAGGAATAAAGGGTGGAACGGTTGTTTGAAGAGTGAGAGCTGGAAGACTCTTCCAGTGAAGAGGAGAACAATGAAATCATGAGAACAAACTGGAAATGATAAGGCAGCTGACAGACCTAAAAAAAAAAAAGTTTTCTTCCCTCAGATCCCTTTTAACGACAGGTGTTTAGAAGTCATTCCTGAAACTTTGTGCTTAAATTTCAGAGAGAACGAGAGAAGCATTCTTCGAACTTTTGATACATTTGTGGCTGGAACAGACCATCACACAGAGATGGAGGAAGAATTTTAAATGAATGTCCAAAGCAATGACAGAATGATAACAGGAAAAACAACAAAGTTATACCTTGTGCTCAGGATAACTGAACTCAAGGTAAAGAACAAGTTTTTGTCCCATTTAGCCCCATCAGGAAAAATCTGCATCAGACAGCAATCTAAATTTTACGATTGCTGTGTTTCCAACAAACACAATTAAAAGCACATGTGAATACGTTTGTTCATGCAATAAGTAATTAAAAAACATAATAATGCCGTACAATGATCCTCCAACTACTTTCTATCATCTTAAGAGGAAAGGAGATCGGGTTTTTTCTGCTGTTGCTCCTATTCTATGGAAAAATCTACCTTTCCAGATTAGATCTGCCCACAGCCTGGATCATTTTAAATCGCTTCTCAAAGCTCATTTTTATTCTTTGGCTTTTATTTGAAGTAGTGTTTTGATACTCTGTTTTTATCAATTTGTGTTATTGTCGTTCTTGTGCAGAACTTTGGTGCAGTTTTACACCTGTTTTTAAAGTGCTATATAAATAAATTTGACATTGACATTGACATCTTCTTCACGGTTTGTGCCAGTTTCACCATCCAGTTGTTGATCACATGCGAAAAAAAAAAAAAAAGCATTTCCAATTCAGTTTTGCTAAATAAACCAATCTCGATACGGCTAAAACACCGCCTCAACTTTTTATGGACAAATGGAAGATTTTTTTTCAAAATTGCCGTGTTTCCATGAAGCCAATTTAATTTAAGAATGTCAAATTTCTCAATTGTATGGCCAACAGAAACACAGCACCAGACACCGATGTTCCCACAGTTCCCAGTTCATGGTAACTTTTCATACTGGTTTGCTCCTGAGCATGCTCTTTAATCTCCTTCCACCTGAGTTTAGCATCTTCCAGACCTTGTAGAAGTGGTGATTTGCAGCAAAGTCCAGCTGTTTGAACCTCTTGATGTTGGAATCTTTAGCACCTTACAAACGGTTCCGAAACATTTCTCTCAACTTCCTCCTTAGACATTTACAAATTTAGGAAGACTTTCCAATAGTTTGACTATTGAAACATTTTAGCCCGTCAAAAAAAATTAAGGTACAATTAAGACATTTTAAAAGCTATTGGTGAATCCATGCATCTACAGTACTTTGCATATGCTATGTTTAAGATGGGAGAACATTATTGCATGTTTCAGAATTTTACCCTGCAAAAAGACGGTAAAATAAATAATTGAAAGCCCTAAATTATTCTTACATTCTTACAAGTTTGCATACTCTGATAGTTGTATGCAAACTTCTGATTTCAGTTGTAGTTGGTCATGTTATAAACCATGTGAAGACACCACAAAGGAGTAATCTGGAATATAAAAATCAAGATGTTTCCTAATCAACAGTTGGCCAGTGTCTTGATTTAATCCGGATGCGATCATCAAGCGCTCTGTGGATTTTCTCTGCCTTTGTACGTCAGCAGGAGGAAATCCGCTCCAAATTACCTTTAGGCTTTGTATGACATCCTAATGAGGACTTTGGTAAACATTTGCAGAAGAGACATGTTCCATCTTACCGCTGTTTCTAGCTGCCGTAAAGTGGAAAGGCTCTTCGAGGGCCATGCAGATAAACAATGTTCTCAATCTCCCCATAGAGGGAATACACATCTGTTCACTCTGAAACTGAAGGGGATGTATCTGTCATCTCTCTCTGTTCCTTCAGCCATCTCTCTCTCTCTCTTTCTCTGTTATTCAGTATTCAAAGCAAGGCCTTAAATCTGTCTCTAACTCTACACTGAATGCGTTTGTTGGGAATCAGGAAAACCACTGGGATTCTCTAGTGGGTTCCTTTGGCTGTTCTTGTGTTTAATTTGTCTTTTAATTGTTTTTCTTACCCTTTTATTATGAGATCATTCTCATTTGCCGTCATTATTTGGCTTCTTTTTCACTAATTTCCAATCCTCCGTTTTGCATTTTGTGGAGTATGTGTTTAGACATCAATGGAGAACCAGAGGAGAAATATTCAGCTGATTTATCTACAGTGGGACCGCAACAAGGACTCAGTATGGGGCCTGCAATAGATTCACAAAGTGCAGTATAGATACTACTAATAGTTTATATTAAAGACTGTCGGGTGGTGCAGGTAGCAGGTAGTGACATCAACATTATATGTAAATAAAGCAAAACTAAAGTAAATGCAAAATAAAAGTAACATGCATTGCCTACTTTTCCACAGTTGGAAATGGGATCCTGCCAGGATAAGCAGGAATAATGGACGGATGGATGGATGGATGCTTTACATTGACTCTTTTCCTATTTTGGTAAAAAGCAGGAGGAGGAAGTGCAGAAAGTTATTGCCTCATCAAAATTCCCCCTGTTGTTTCCCCAAATGTAGGTCATTAGCCAGTAGTTTGGCTGCTTCATTAATACGTATTAATGAGCTATAATCCATTTGACGTGACAGGCCTTTTAAATCACCTCTTATGGAAGGAGGCCTCACTCTGCCTCTCACTATCAATTACGCGATCGAGGTGTCTCGGTGCGTGCCCGACGCGGAGCATCACACGCCCGACGACGTGATGGTCTTTGAGGAAGCTCCTCCGCGGATCTCGCGCCGGGAGATGCAAGGTCACTGAGCCTAGCAGATGAAAGAGCTCGGAGCACGGAAGCGTCTGTAAACTCGGTTCGCCAACACGGATGAAGAAGCCACTGTAGCATGACAGGATCTCATGAATTAAACAGTGATCTTATTAACGGCAATGAATCACAGGAGGTGGCTTTCTCCAACTTGGCCGTTATCTGCCCACTTCCATGGCCCCTTGTTTCTGTTAGCTAAAACGGCTCTCCCCGGCTGGACGGCAAGAAAAGGGTTGCAGGGAGGTAGGGGTAGGTGGGGGACATAGAGGGTATCTCTACCAAGAGGGTAGCGCACATACACACACACGCACACACCCCCTCACGCATATGCAAACAGAGGCCAGATGCATCTCAATTCCAATTAGGTAATGGGAGCCGACAGCAGGCATGAGCAAACTGCACGTGCGCTCGGAGCCAGAGGAGAGTTGGACGAATCGTTTGGGGTTTCAGAGGCTCCTTGACCAAGAGAAGAAGGCAGGTGGTCACACCAGAAGCAAAAAGTGATAGCAGTGAATCATCTCTGAAGGACTGAGAAGTTTTCTGGGAGCTGGTGATGCAACACGGGCAACCAAAATGAAGGAGAAACAGAGAGAGAGCGAAAAGGATGCTGATATGAATGACAGATTGAAGTTGATAGACTGCGAATAAAGGAGCAGCCAGCTTGAACAGAGGGAATAATTGATTATCAGGGTCAGGATTTCCTTCTTCTTCTCTTGCGTTCGGCAACATTGGACCAGCGTCGCACACAGATTCCTGTCAGGAGGGTAAATGTGGCCGCAGACGTACAGCTTCAACTTGGATCGGCGCATCAGCCGCGCGCAGGAAGTCACATTCTGAAAATTTACTGTCACAGATAAAATGTCAGTCATGCAGCAAGCCAGCCTCTCCCTCCCGGCCTACCTTTCTTTCTTTCTTTCCTTCTTTCTTTCTTTCTTTCTTTCTTCCTTTCTCTCTCTCTCTCTCTGTTTCTGTAGAACCGACTCACCACACACACACAAACAGAGAGGAGCACAGATAACCCTGAACCCAATGACAGAATGAACCCAGTTAATCTGCTTTTTCCCCCCCATTCAGGCTGGCTTCATTTTGCACATCTGTCATGCTTACATGTTGTAGGTTTTCTCATAGAGTCGCTCCATTGTAACAAGCTATTCCTCTCTCCCTCTCTCTGTCTGTTTTTGAACTGTATGCTCATATTTTCCTTCAACGTGCTGACTCTCGTCACTTTGTCTTCCATGCCCAGTAACCCAAATCCTTTTGTGCTCAAATATCTGATTAGCAAGCACATACTGTGGCAGGACCAAGGTCTGTGGCAGTCACCGTTTCCACGGTGATCACAGTGGTGAGTTTATACATGAGGATTTGATTTTACTCCAGGCAATTATTGTCCATTTTGCAACAGTAAACAGCTAACCTGCTTACAAACTGACAAAGGAAGTTTTATGCAAGTAGCTGGAGTCACGGTCAAAACTGATGCCATTTCAAAGTATTGTATAACACACTGAATGAACTCCTCTTGACATCCAAAATATCCACAACATGAACGCCGCAAGCAGGTTTTCAAAGTTTGTTTCCTTTCCTGGTCTGTGCTCTGTCCCAACCTCTGTCGCTTTTTGTCCAACAGGAGCAACGATCGTCACCCGTGTGGCTTCGATTACGTCACAGTCCGCTTGCAAGCAAGCACAGTGTGAAAGCAAACCGCACCAAACGAAAGAAATAAAGTCGCTTTTGACCCGTACCAAACAAACGGACTACAGGACATTCCTGGTGTGAACACACCCTTATTTCTTTCCCTGACTCATTTGACTCAAGTTCAACACACTTGAGTCAAATGATGCCTCATTAGCATTAGCAGGACAAGGACCTGCTAATGGAGGTATTTACTACGAGGATGTTGAACCAGGAAGAGAACGAAACCTGCAGCTGAAGGCTGGTGCTAAGTCATTTAAATTATTTGAGCCAACTGGAAACCATGTGTCTAGAGAAGAGATGGCGAACGCTACAATGTGTCCTGTATTATGACAACTGTAGAGCAAAACACAGCGATAAATAAGAAGTCCTCCAGGAGCTCCTTCTCTCAAACATCCTGGTACAAATTGGCGATTGTGTATTTTGCAGCTTATTTGCGAATTGGGCCACCAGGTTAAACTTGCAGTCAGAATGCACTAAGAACTCGTGTAGATTTTACTTTTGACTTTTTACCTTTCACACAGTTTTCCTGTGTTCCCATTAATGTTTGACAAGGATTTCTACATCACTGGCAGCTGAAGGAAAACGCAAAGTCTTCCTTTAACACACGAGATGTGTAAAAAAAAAAGAAAGAAAAAAAGCAACAAATCCTCACATTTAATAAACTAGGCTTCTATTTCACAACCTCCCAGTCATGGCCCTTTAACATCATTTTTGAAGAAAAAACATTAAGTCTGCCTTATGGATTATTTTCATTAAGGGCTGAGGATTGGATAAAGCTTTTTTCCTCAGTCTGTTACTGCAGAGGCAGTCAGAAACAGGAGCCTCTGCTGCTGACTAACAGAACCCTCAAACGCTGCCAGGATAGGCTGTTGGCCACAAACTGGGAGTTTGGAAGCCGGCCTCTGTTTTACTGAACTTAGAAATCTATCTGGAAAGTAATTTATATGCAGTTGATAGAAAAGAAAAAGAGTCAAATTGGCAGGAAAAGGTTTTTAACTGAATTAACACGGCAGTGCTATAAAAAGTGATTCCAAAAGGGCTGCGCACATTTCTTTACGGCACGACATTTCTTGGCAGCTGATAGTCACAGCCCTGACTGACACAGAGCTGTTGTCAAATCAGTCAACCCACCAATCAAACAACAGAAGATTTTTATGCTCCATGTGCAATTTTATGTAAAATTGATTTAGTGAACTTTAATGACAACCCAGCATGGATAAAGACAACAAGCTTCCCACTGATCCCATGGAGGAGGAAAAAAGAGGGTAATATGATAAACGTAGGGCCGGGACTTTAATGCGTTAATTTCAAATAATTAATTACATAAATTTTAACTTGCTAAAAATGTAAAAAAAAAAAAAAAAAGTATCTGCAAAGGTTCCCGCTGGAACGTTTGTATTCACATGTTTCTGGTACGCCTGTAAATCTGACGCACAAGCAATATTCACTAACAACAGTGACGGAGGACAAATAAAGCTGCTTCTCTCGGCCCACTGGGGTTAAGTTTTTCCTTCAAAAAATGATTTGACGGTACACTGGAAATGACTGCTGTTGTGCTGAAAGGAGTTTGCCAATCAGAGAAGATATTCAATCCTAGCATCTTGATGCTAAACATGTCGCAATAGCACAGATGTCCTCAATGCTAATGTCTGCTTCCACAGTCCACATTTCTAAAGTATTTTTTCAACAAAATAAGGGATTCCTGAAACACTTTGCAGCACTTTGCACCAATCTGATGGATGAATAACCGAAATAACAGACTAAAAGCAGTAAATATCATTCTTATTGAGCTCAAAAAAGGTTTTTGAATTGAAAATGTTGCTTATTTTGTCGATATGGTTTGCAATTACCATACGATTGATTGTGATTAATTTATTACAGATCCTGCAATTAACTCTAGTCCGACCAGTAAAAACAGATTTTACAACTACTTATGTAGGAACAAACGTTGGTTCAGGTAGGACAGACGTTCTACTAAATGAAGCAAATTCTGAGTTCATTTTTTCCAAATCACACACTTTTTTCCCCCTATGAATACAAATATCTACCAACACAACAGATGACTTCTTGAGAACGTTTTACTGCTCATCCCGCGTCACTTAGCAAACCGAAACAATCCATCCAAGTGTTCAGTTGTGGCCGTGATTTCCCTGTAGGTTGACACTTCTCAGTTCATCATCACACAAATCACAAGCCGATCGGGGTCATGTTCTGGATTTCTGTG
Organism: Brachyrhaphis roseni; assembly: GCA_903066815.1. Taxonomy (NCBI): domain Eukaryota; kingdom Metazoa; phylum Chordata; class Actinopteri; order Cyprinodontiformes; family Poeciliidae; genus Brachyrhaphis; species Brachyrhaphis roseni. Next base: position 7,901 of record CAEFZY010025784.1, read on the forward strand.
CGATGATGATAATATGTGGCTTTGGCCGACTCAATGCCCTCGTGCATGCGAGCCCCAAGCGGATCAGCTCCACCCCACCTGTTCCTTTTTTAGTTGCCAAAACCGACTGAATGTCTCCTCCCTTTCCGCAGCTGTTTCAGACCCCAGCATGCCTGGTATGACTGGTACACTGGCTGAGCGGATGCTCCGGCCAACAGGCCTGGAGAAATCCCGTCCCAGTGAGGGAGACTTCCCTCAGCACCTCGTGTGGCCCAGACTCAAGAACCATTTAACCCAACTGCTTCTGCCTGCGGACCTCACTTGTGTGTTCTTAATGTGCCAACATCCATACAGAAACATTAGTCAGCTCAAAAAGCGAGGCAGACAAGCAGAAAGGACAGGCTGGACCGGTGCCACCCGGTGCAGATGCTTTGCCAGAACAAACTCGGCTCGGTGTCGTCTTGCTGCGCTCTGCTGCTCCTGCTCTGTTTAGCCCCAATGAGAGATGCTCAGTGAGTTAATGCTAATTTAGGAGGATTGGGCTCTAACAGCATCTGGCTTGTGCTTTTTGATCTTGATTTCATCAAAACTGTTTAAGCTTTGAGGTATTTCTCGAGTCCTCCAGCATTTTCATTTGGCTGATGCTCTGATAAAGCAGATGCATTATGCTGATGTGGCCTGATTTACAATTAGCTCTACTGTGCTGTCTGTTATCAATGTTCTCTCCTTGGGGTTTTATCACTTTTTGAGCTATTTTCCACAAGATGTTTTCTTACTGACCACCTATTTGGCCAGTACCTGTCTGGTGTCTGCTTTGGAGACATTTCATAGCTTCTTTGAAACCAGATTTGAAGGGAAAGTTTAAGCAGTTATGTGACTCCGATAGACCAGTCTATCTAATAGCAGGAGGTTTTAGTTGATTGGTGGTATATTTGTTGCATTTTCTGGAAATCTAGGGGGAAAACACAATCTATTGAAATATTGTGGTATAGAAAGTTTTCAGAAAATGACCTGCAATAAGATTAAATGAAAGATTTAAGAAGTTAATTCAGAAAGCCTTAGAGATATATTCTTACCTACAGCTCAGGTGAATTTCCCTCTGCAATCTGCCCCGTCTGCGTTTATGATCCGCCTCATACCAAAACCCGCGTCTTATCTTTTAAAGGGGTAGTATTATGTAAAATTGACTTTAATGTTATTCTCTCATCAGAGATATACCTGGAGTGTTGCTTCTTTCATGCATGTTTGAGAGATCCTTTAATCTCCCGTGGCAACCGTTCAGCTGTGCAGAATGTGTTGGACCTAGCACCCCTTCAAGAGCTGCTTCTGCCACAGAGCAGCCCTCCACCACAGCTTCCCCACTCAGCTCCTTCAGACTAGCCAGCAGCAATTAGCAGACACCTGGTGGAGCTGCGTACCTGCTGAGCTCATTGTACGAGTTACTTCTCAGTCCAGTGCTGGTAAAAATGCTAAAGGGTTAAAAGAGTAGGCTTGTTGTGATGACTTCCTGAAGGCGGAGTGTTGGAAAGAGCAGGACGTCCTTAAAGAGAAAGATGCCCAATTTCAAGATGTTAAATTTCAAAATCACGTCTTTTAAGTCATATTTGGTATATAGTATGTATGTATCAGTCGACGTGAGATTTCAGATTTTTTTGTAATATTTTGTTAGCCTTTATCTCGCTCTATGCTGGCAGACAGGCCTACGGCTCTGGACTTCTCCAGAATGGACAGGTGGCGGGTTTTTCTGTAATTTGAGATTTTGCCTCAAAATGAATTTATGGAGCGTAAATGACATCACTCTGGGCTTTCCCATATTATTTACAGACATATATAATGTCCCACCGTGATAAAAAGAAGAAAAAGAATAAATAAATAATAGGTTGTGTCTATCTGCCTTCAGAGGCACACGGGCATTACATAATATAGTTTGGTGAGAGATTGTCATGAATTGGGTCTAACTTGACCTGAAAACATTTAAACACTTGAGTGGATGTACACAAGCATAAACTTGTTCAAAGAAGTGAGGAACTGCTGTTTCAAGTGACACAATGGCTTCAAGACTGAACAAATTTTAATTCTGTTCTGAGGAATGCATGAAAGTGACTGAAAAAAACTAAACAAAGACAGGACCAGACATTGATATTTGAATATTTCATGATAAACATCTAAATATTTATTGGGCGTCCTAAATCTTCCATGACTTTATATCTGTATCTGTACACGCGACTGTAACTACAAATGGTGTTTTAAAGCAGATGTACCGTATTTGTATAGAGCCCTCTTTGTAAAGCTAAATAAAGCACATTGAAGCCACACACATAATGTCCAACTTTACTAAGTGTCAACGACACTTTTCAGACTCTCGACGGTGGGAGGCATCCTCGCTCCCTGTCTGCCTGCATGCATGTTTTCCAATGTAATTAATTCTTAAGGCCTAGACGGCTGGAAGTCCACTTTCAGTTGCTCGGTAATGAACCATCGGGAAGGCAGAGTACATTTTTAATCAGGAATTAGAAGCCCGAGACGTTTCCGAGGCTCATGACTTAAACATGTTTCATGTTACATATGAATTATGGTTCTGACACTGAAACAGGAAACCTAAGAGCAGAAAATTAATATAAATGAGGTAAATAGTGCCGTCTTGGCACTTTTCATCTACTTGCATCACTTTTTGTGTTTATTATAGAAGGTCACACAGTATGGCACTGCTTCCTCTACAAATAAATGTGCTTTTTTAAAAGAGATCTCATGAATCACATGTTTCATGTTTTTAAGGTCCAAATCGACTAGAGTACATTGCAATAGATAGATAGATAGATAGATAGACAGACAGATGTTTCACTATACTACTTACTGCTACTTTAACCCCAATTAGGCACAACTGCTAGCTAGGTAACTGCTAGCTTGGTAGCTGCCAGCTAGGTAACTGCTAGCTAGGTTACTGCTAGCTAGGTAACTGCTAGCTAGGTAACTACTAGCTTGGTAGCTGCTAGTAGTTACCTTGCAGCTAACTACTAGGTAAGGTACAGTAACAAATGTTGTTGTACCTTAATACAACAACATTTGTACTAAGGTAAAAATGTTGTTGAAGTCATCAGTATTGTTTGTAAGGTGTTAAATTGCCTATTGTAACCACAGACATGAAAATAGTACATCTGTTGAAAATCATAACACCAAGCGGTTCTGGTTACCCAAGACAGACCCATAAGGATCATTGTATTTGTGCGCCAAGCAATAGAGCCAGAACTCTTTCCAACAAGTTACAGGATAGCACGGGGCGCAGTCCAGTAAGTCAGATTTAAAGATCTGAGAGTGGGTTTGGTGTTGCTCTGATGTTACACAGGAGCCCGGCCAGGTTGACGTTCCTCTGCTGTGTGCGACAGTGGAAGTCTGGTCAGTAAGGGCAAACCCAGTGACCGGTGCGACTTCACACTCGACAAACAGCACCAGCTGATTGCAGCTTGGAAGCTGCATGCTGGTACCTCTAAAGACAAGGAATGCCAAAAGTGAATCTGAGGAGCAAACACACACACACACGCACGCACACAGTGGCCTCGAGTCGTTGGGGACAGATTCCAAACCCTGTGAACCATAAAAGGATACAGCAGGAGATGATAGGAAGACACTGATGTGAGCTTCCAATACTCACTACTTAAAACAGGGCTGTCAAACTCATTTTCATTTTGAGCCATGACATAAATGTGAATGTTCTTAAAGGACCGGTTGTGCCAGAATATATTGATAGAACCAATTAATTTTTAAAATATTCAATATCAATAAATTCCTGTTCCTCCAGGATTTTGTGATTGTTTTAATGTTTTTCTTTTTTTTTTTTGAAATCAGATTTGCAGATTTTGTGGTGCCAATTTAGAAATGTCTGTAAGGAATTTTTACGATATTTGCGCTAACGTATAATGTTAAAAGTGGCTTTTTATTACTTTCTTAATCAATTACGGACTATAACCTGACATCAAGCAAGGCTGAGGCAGCTGTCACTTAAAAACTATGACCAATTTTGAAAAAGAATTGCTGTAAAATCAAAGAAAAAAAAAGTGGAGATTTTATTGATTTTGTGTGAAATTTTGCAATTTGTGAACAATGATTTATTGATGTAATTAGGAGCTTAAAGGGCCACATAAAAAGCTGCAACTGGCCAGATTTCGCCCCCGGGCCTCGAGTTTGACACATGTGACTTAAAATCTGCTTGTGAACTTCCTCAGGTTAGTTACGTTCACCAAATTTATAGTGGGTCATAACAGCAGTTCTCAAGGAAAAAAACATTGTTTAGATGCTCCCAAGTGTGGAGCAAGCTTAAATTTGTGGACCTAAAGTTTGCAGTTGTTCCAAAATCAACACATCGTCTCTCTGTGCGCGCTTGCGAGTGTGTGTGTTGGCTGAAACACCATTAATATTGAAATCTTCTGTAATCATGAATTCGCAACAGTCTGACATTTGTGTACAAGTGATGAGGAGCAAAGTAACGCCCGCGTCCTTACACCAGACTTTCATCCGTTTCCCTCTGTGCCACGACACTAATCAGTAAATAGAGTTTAGAAAACGCTCTAAGATGAATAAATGGCATGATGGGTACAAGTCTATGTCATTGATAATTTTTTCCTCATTGTGAAAGGTTGAACATTCCTGAAGGCTTTTTCCTTTTAACACCAACCTCCCCCATTCCTTTCTATTCCTGTCCACAGATGTCCGCCCCCTTCCACGACGACAGCAAAAGAAAATAAATAAATAAATCAATGGCCTTGCTCAGTTTGGAAATTTGTCACAACTAATAAGATCTCTTAAAAAAAAAAAAGGGCGGTGACCTCAGCAAAACAAGCGGCCTGTTGTCACGGAGCCGTTGTCGGCGATGTGGATGGAGAGGTCAGAAGAAAGCCGGAGTGGATGTGAACATATGTTGAGGGGTGTGTGTGGAACTGAGATTACGGAAGAATGCCAGCGGTCCGGGCCCGTCTCCGGTGTGGATCTAGAGAGGATTTTCCACTCAGTTTTTAGCAGCAGACAATTTGAAGTGAGGCTCCGAGATCGGCATGTAGCTCCACGTTCAGAGTCGTTCACTGGCCTCCAGGTAACTTTCATTTTAGTGTGTATTGTGAATCAGAGTCTTGTATTGTAAGGCACGAGTTTCCAACATGGTTATGGTCCCTCACGTCTATCGAAACTGTTTTAGGTTTACTGAGAAAAACAAATATGGACAGTCTGAGTCAAAAATGTTAAAACATGCTTAAATATATGTATTTTTCAATTCTACTGCCAGAAACTAAGAAAAAAAAAGCAATAAGCATGTATAGTTACGGTCAGAATTATTCAAAAGCCCGATTAAGATTAAGTTTAGATTTATTCAAATTCAACCAGAAGTTTGAGTCTGAAGAACTGAGAGACAAGAGAGCAAAAAATAAATAAATAAATAAATAAATAAATAAAATCTCTCCTTTTATTTACTTTAAACAAACAAATTACATCTAAAAACTATGTATAGTTGACCTGGTGTTTTGATTATTTATCTTTGACAATGCGCTCCAAGAATTTGACAGTGGAAGGCCTCCTTCCCATCACCCTAATCTTCAGCTCCTTCCACTGATTCTCTATGAAATTGAAGTCTGGACTTGGTAAAGAAAATACAAAATATTCCCACGTAAATTATTTCACAATGCTAATTGGGACAGAATCTCAGATGAAGCACAAGTAAATTCAGCTCCCTAAAAGTTAAAGTGACACTCGGTTCTCTTGATTTGAGATAGTAGCACTAGTTAAATACAGATTTATAATACGAGGACATAAGAGATGCTAATACAAGCACTATGCTAAATGCCAAAAAATGTGTCAGTAGAAAACAAAGATTTGAACAGAGAGAAAGCCGCGAAGTGGTCGGCTCATGTTGATCTGGTCTGTTTGTTGCTGTCACTCCTCCAATAATTGCAAAATGAAGAAAAATAATATGATTAACAAGCTTAAAAAGAAATTGTGCTGCCAACACAATGGATATTTATAATATTTCCAGTTGATATCAACCACATCTATGGTTCAACCGAAAGAAGCTGTTTTCTGTTTTCCATGTCAACACGTCTGTAGATTACATCTGTAGATTATCCGTTGTCACATAGCTGCTGCTGTGCAGCTAACGGCGGCATTAAATATAAACTGAGGGTCAAAAGGTGAACGGATGTTAGAGGCTGCATAAGCTCATCATACCCTCATTTTTATTTACAGAGTAAAGCGTACACTCACCTTTTACGAGCTGAGATAAAATGCGCTGCAACTTGCGTTGTGCATCATGATGTTGCACTGGTACTTTGCAATACACGCAGTGGGCATTTCACAATGGAAATACAGTTCATGTGAGGTTTTTTTTCTTGGTATTCTGTTGGAAACATTCTGAATTTACTCCTAAACCTACAGACTTGTCCCTCCTATGGTGTAAACCATTGCCCTCTTTCCCATCATGCTTAACAATGCACAGGCGACGCTGAATATTATTTATACATTTGAAAGAAAAACAGTGCTCCGGGGCCAAGCTATATTTTCAGAAAAATCCCATCAGCAAGGCCATGACCCCGTCCCTTAATCCACTGTTGTCAGCCACTCGCAGCCGGAGCACCAGAACGCAAGCTGTGCCGTCTCTCTCTCTCTCTTTCTCTCTTTCTTTCTCTCTCTGCTCTGCTAAACGCTCAAATGACAGTCTGCGCTGACAGGCGCTAACAGTGAACCAGGGCACAGCGGTTTCACGGCCCCGTTGGGGCAGTGGCTGCTCAGCAGGCTGACCTGGAAGTGCAACCCACCTGCCCAGAGCCAGGTCGACCCCCCTGTGGGTGGAAACAGGAGGTGGCTCTGGGCGGAGGGGTTTCTTTAAAACGGAGTCGTTGAGGGCAATGCCAGGCTGCAGCCGGTGTTTGACACAGCGCAGCGTCCCTCCAGATTTACTGCGGCTCTCTGTTCTTTCGCGTCTTTAACGGCCTTTCACTTCCAACCACATTGAACCACATGAATCATTTGAATTGCCCCCCGCCCCTTCATAATCACTCTTAGGGAGCAGGCGATCTCAAAACGGCTTCTGATTGATCTGACTTTATGCTCCACCTGCAGATATGAACTAAGAGACGAAATTAAAGCCAAGGCCGTTGACATTATTTGAAAATCCGTACTACGTTGTATTGATTAGTATGTCAGAGTATGCCTGCAAGTGGATCGAGTTCAGTTCATGGTAAGGTGCTGCCCTCTAGTGGTTGACTAGGATATGCAACCGCTTGGAAGGATCTGTGATACAAAGGGAGACCAATGAGAACTTTGAAAAAAATCAAATCTTATAAATGTCACACAGTGGTTTATCCAAATGCAAAAAATTGGCAGAATTTTTTTTACACTACATACACAGAGTGCTGCTAAACAGTAAACATGTTCAATTCAACCTGAGGGGTCAACATCATCACCTTCTGTGGAAATGGCTAAATGATCTAGAGCCATTAAAGTTAAAGGGACAGTGTTATGTATTTTCCAGTCATATACTGGCATTTCATAGCACAATCAACTAACTATGTTAGGCACAGTTGTTATAAAAGCACTGTACATATAAAATATGACCCACAAGTTATTTGAGTTCATACTTGAAGGCCTTGACATTGGGCCTCTGTCTCTTTAAAAACGCCCTCAGGAAGTCATCACCACATTGCTCCTTTATTAAGCTCTGGTGATGATTTTTCAAGCGTCGAACTGGAAAGAGCTCAGCAGATATACAGTTCCATCAAGTGTTTTGCTAATTGCTGCTGGCTAGTCTGAAGGAGCTGAGTAGGGGAGTCAAAGAGAAGGGCTGCTCAGTGAGGCAGAAGCTCAGAAGCTTAGAAACTGCAGCTCTGAGGAGGAGCTTCATCCTCGAAGGCGGTGCTCGGTCCACTCAGGCGTCCACACCTGAATGGTTGCTACGGGAGATTAAAGGATTTTTTTTTTTTTAAAACATGCTTGAAAGAATCAAGACAAATCTCCAGGTATGTTTTTGAATGATGGAGTGCCTTTATAATGTGACGTAAAGCTCGAAAAGTTTTACATAAAACTGCCCCTCTAAGTTTTATAAAGACAGTAGAAGTCCAATTTGAATTTGGGTCTTCTTAGTCTTTTACTGTAGTCAGGATATTAGCTGCTCAAAATCTTTTAACAGAAACTCACTCTTAGATACTCAGTCAAGTCCTTTATGTTTTATACTGAACTCTTTCCAACATGGGTTCTGTCAACCTTCCTTCAATATATTGTCTGGGAATCCAAGTTGCTTTACTGACGGTGTTTTTCTTACAAATTTTATCTTTAATCACATAAAGCTGCCTTCAAAAGTACTAAAACTGTAGCTCACCAACATCTTCTCAGGAGTGGAAACAAGCATTTTTATGCGTTTACAGTTTATTGCACGACACTCTGGCACAGCTCAGTGGCTAAACTAAGAAAGTGCAGATGCTCAGTTGAAAACATCCCATCTGCTGTTACATGACTTAATCTTTTCACACCTTGTAGAGGAACATGGTTTTACCTCTTTATAAAGATCCTTCAGTTCAAAGGGCTTTTTGACAGGATGCATATTCATTACCAACAGCTTTATTGGTTCAAAAAATATTTGATATCGGAAACATGCTTTTTGTCTGTTTCTGACCATAAAAACCAGCTATCTTCAGAAAGTCCAAGTACTTCCAGCAAGAGTCGGACATGTACAGTTCCACCAGCCATTTGCTAATTGCTGCTGGCTAGTCTGAAGGAGCTGATTGGGGAGCTCCATGAGGTGGAAGCTCAGAAGCTTAGAAACAGTAGCTCTGAGAAGGAGTTTCATCATCGAAGCTGGTGCTAGTTATTTTTTTTTCATTCAGCAAGCCGAATGCCATGGGAGATTAAAGGATTTCTCAAATGTGCTACATCAAACTTCTCAACAACCTGCTAACTGAACTGATTCTTCACCAACACATACACAGTGATGTGTGCTCTGGCCCCGTTTCCAATGCAGATCTTTCCTTCCAGCCAACCTGCAGCAGAACAGGAGACAGAAAAGCCTGTGCAAACTGATGAATGAACATGAGAGTCAATGGAGCTGGTCCACCAAGTTGGATTGCAGCAGATATCTGCTTTAAACTACACAAATGTTCACAAACAAATCAATTTTATTGTTTATCAAAAATCAGTTTTGTTTGTCAGCAAACAAAACTACATGTGAAGCAAGTACAAAGAAGAAAAGGATGTTTGGTTAGATTTTTAAGCTCGATGTTTACACTAACATGAGTTTAGATTCAGAACATCATATTGACAGTCAAACACGGTGGTGTTGTTATGGTCTGGGTCGTCCTTTGTTGTTTAAGGACTGGGGTGACATCAGGTAAATAGTGGCTTTCTGCTTTCAAGCTGAAAATCTTGAAAAAAAACATCTACCAGTCACTTTGACCCAGATCTTGCTTCACATATTTTTCATGCCTGAAAAATATACAATGCAGCTCCTTGCTGTAGAATAAGATGAATAAGATGTGTCCAGTTGCTTTTTGTTTTCACAAAGTCAGAACCTATGGGGACTTTTGAAGTTGCTCATTAAGAACACAACCTAAACATTTTAGTTTCTCTGTGACCTGGACCCTTTGGTAACCTTCCATCAACCTCTGATGGCCATAAATGCTGCTAACTGGTCCCTCCCACTCAGGATCGCAGTAGGAATCTCAACCCGGTGTTTCAGCAGTGAGTCATCAGAGACTCCCCCTCACTCACATTGCCACAAAAAGGTAAAACACATACGGGCTAAAATGAGGTTGACTCATTCCGTCTCTCGTCTCTCTGGTTAGCGCTCACACACAGAGGACACAGTTAAGGATTCAGGTGAGTGTCTGAAAGACAAGCAGCGTCTTGGTGACAATACTCCAAGGACAGCAATAGTAGGCCGCTCGCTTGCATCGGGTGTTGGTGGGTGGCTGCTGAGCCGGTGATGTCACACTTCAGCCATATGGTACGTGGCGTTGGCTGGAGCAGAAAGGTCATTAACGTTAGTCATCGTGATTATTCTCAGTTGTAGCCCACAAATGGAAATATCATGTAGTGAGTCATGTCAAGTTTCACGCAGGTTACAAGTCAGCGTGATTAGAGGTTTCCTGGACATTCACTGAAGTGATGCGCTACATGGTGATCTTCAGTGCTTTGGACAAGAAAAGCCCCACTAGAGTGAAAACTCTGGACATTGTGTCCCTTCAATGATTCTCCAGTATATCTGCACTTCTTTTAGTTTTACTATCCCAGCAGTTCTGAAGTTTTCTCACTATTTAACAGGTGCAGTTTGGTACATAATACTACACGGTAAAATCTGGACAAAAACAATGGCTGAAGGAGCAGTGCCAACATTTCTGACACTTCTTTCTTTTTAGCTTTTATTGTCTTGTTTTGATCTTGTGACCATCTTGTTGTCTCCCATTGTTCAACAACTTTAAAATCAATCCATATATCATGTTTGGGTTGATATAATCGTCAACCCATAGATAGATTCACATCCATTACTACTGCATGCATTATTACCTCCTGTGGGGTGATGGTGGTCGGAGTTTGCACTATTTCACAGAAGTATTCATACCTGTTGAACTTCTTTAAATCTGTCATGTCACACTACACACTTAAATCTATTTTATTGGGATTTTTTTTAAAGAATGAAGAGTCAACCCCATCAACTCTGATAAACCTCCTTGCTCCTGTTGAAGAAAGACATTCCCTCAGCACAACGCCTCCACCTTCATGTTTAATTACTGGAGTGATTTGTGATGGAATGGCAAAGTGCACAAAAAGGCACACCATGGCATGGCATTAGGCCCAAAGGTATTTAAAAAGCTTCCAGGCAGCATGCCTTGGGGTGTGAATGAGAACCGGCCACATATGTAAAAGGCTCTGGACACAGTAAGGCTGTCATGGTTGATGTACCTCTTCAATGTCAAAGTGTGTTCCAACTATCTAGGGATCACACTTTTCAGCCTCATTAGGAAAGAATACTCTGCGGTATTCCAGCGGATTCTCAGATTCATTGCTGAACCTCCGATTCAGGAGGAACAATGTGGCTTTGGTTTTGCCTTTGAAAAATCAAACCAGATATTAAAACTTGCAGATTTGCTGATGGGGTCATAGAAGTTTGCTTCTCAGATTTGTGGTTGTAGGTTTTCTGGGCATGTCCCAATAGGAGGTGACCCTTGGCTAGACCCTGATCTTGATATAAAGACTATATAGCTCTCCTGGCCTGGAGAGATAAATGAGAGATCCCAAACTCTCATTTAGAGAGAGATCTAAATGAGATTTACCTCCTAGACCTGTTAGCCTTGTGGTTTGTTCTTAGAAGATGAATGGATGGATGGATTGGTGGAAGGATGGATGGACAGACTTTCCTAACCAGAGGGTCTTCTTCCACATGCTTGCCATGTCTTCACGGTTAGTTTCAAACAGTATCTCTACTGGCTTTGTCTAAACATAGTCATTCTTAGTCCCAATCTTCTAATAGCTACCCTGTCAACAGAGTCTCATACCTGACGTGTAGATTTCTTCAGCTCCTCTTATCAAATAAAAGTAAAGTTTGCATTCCATTTGGAAATCAAAGTCCCAGAGTCTGGAGGAAGAGTGAAGAGACTCTTCACATTGCCTGGATTAATTTGTGAAGATTCCACAGTCAGTGACGATCTGGGTTGCCACATCATCTGCTGGTGTTGCTCGACTGGGTTTTCTGAAGTCCACAGTGAATGAAGACATTAGCCAGGAAATTCTAGAGCACTTCATGTTTTCTTATGCTGACAAGCTGTACGGAAATGTTGGTGTCATTTTCCAGCAGGACGTGGTACGCCAATCCATTGACCATGATAATACTGTGCTTGATTAGTCAGCAAGATGGTCTGACCTAAATCCCACAGAGGCCCTATGAAGTATAGTCAAGAGGAAGATGAGTGATCCCAGACAGCAATGACAATGACAATGAAGAGGGCAGCAATCGAGGCAATCCAGGCTTCCTGAACACACAGACTGATCGCCTTAATGCCTCATCACTTCAATGTAGATACTTTTTATTGATCTTATTCAATATTCAAAATTTCAGAGAGACTTTGGGTTTTAGTTATCTGTAAGCCATAATCACTAAAATTCCAAGAAATACATGCTGGAAATATTTCACTTTACATGTAATTAATATATATAATGAGTTTATCTCGGTCTGTGATGAATAACAAAAAATATCTAACTTTTCCCACAATACTGTAAAATTTTGAACAGCTTAGTTAAGCAGCAGAATAAAGGGGCTGTGTTGTAAATGCACTTTCTTATTTGTTTTTAAGGGATGTAGCACTTTTGTTTTTATAGAATCCAGGCAACAGTTTGGAGTGTTATTAGGAAATCTTAACTCTCAACATCACAAAAGCAAAGTGAAGCGTAGATAATTAGAATGTTGAATAATAATAGAGAATAACATTGCTTTCTGTTTTCACAGGGTTAGAACTTACAATGACTTTTAAAGTTGCTCATCAAGCCCACAAACAAGAAAATTGCCTAAAAAATGTTTTTTCTCTGTAACCTGGACCCTTTGGTAACCTTCCATCAACCTCTGATGGCCATAAATGCTGCTAACTGGTCCCTCCCACTCAGGATCGCAGTAGGAATCTCAACCCGGTGTTTCAGCAGTGAGTCATCAGAGACTCCCCCTCACTCACATTGCCACAAAAAGGTAAAATACATACGGGCTAAAATGAGGTTGACTCATTCCATCTCTTGTCTCTCTGGTTAGCGCTCACACACAGAGGACACAGTTAAGGATTCAGGTGAGTGCCTGAAAGACAAGCAGCGTCTTGGTGACAATAATCCAAGGACAGCAATAGTAGGCAGCTCGCTTGCATCGGGTGTTGGTAGGTGGCTGCTGAGCTGATGATGTCACACTTTAGCCATATGGTACGTGGCGTTGGCTGGAGCAGAAAGGTCATTAACGTTAGTCATCGTGATTATTCTCAGTTGTAGCCCACAAATGGAAATATCATGTAGTGAGTCATGTCAAGTTTCACGCAGGTTACAAGTCAGCGTGATTAGAGGTTTCCTGGACATTCACTGAAGTGATGAGCTACATGGTGATCTTCAGTGCTTTGGACAAGAAAAGCCCCACTAGAGTGAAAACATGAACATTGAACTCTGGACATTGTGTCCCTTCAATGATTCTCCATCTGTTTCCATTGCCATCTGATTCTTTTTAGAGCTTTATTGCTTAATTTTATAGATTTGATCAATCAATCCTTGTACAGTACTTTTCGAATAGCACAGCAACACAAGGATGTTTGAATTAAAACCTGCTCCTTCAATGTTTGTTTCCTGAAACTGACTTTGTGTTGAGAATGAAACATGACGTCTCATTCATTCTCATTCATCTCTGCCAAAGCAGATTAATCTCTGCTTAGTAACCCAATGCAGTGCTGGTATATGAATGTGTGTTTTCCTTCTTTTAAAGTGGCAGTATGTAACTTTTACAAAAATCTGTTTTTTTCCCCCATGTTTGGTAAAATTGTCATCATGACTTGTCAGTATAATTTCAGACAGATATGTGAAAAGATTAATCTCCTCCACCTTCCCTTCCAGCTATCTTTGCCATCTGCAGAAATGAACAGGTCCTGGTCAGAAACAGTCAATCAGAGCCAAGAGGAGGGTCTGAGCACTATCTGTTAATGCAGCTCAACGAGCTAATGGTGGAGAAACCATTTATCTGCTGTTATTGGTGGCTTTGCTATCCATCCTTTGCATTTGTAGCAGGCTGTGTTGCTATATATACAGCCATATAGCAGAGAGCAATATGGAGGTGTGAGCATGAGAGTGATTGACAGCGCTAAGACCCTCCTCCTGGCTCTTATTGGTTGTTTCTGACTGATTGGTGTGCTTCTCCAATTAGTCCTGGAAGCACTGGGAAAAGGCAGAGGAGCTGAATTTTTTTCACAGACTCTCTGTCTTATACTCTCAGGACAATGATAGTTTGTACAAATATGTAAAAGAACATATATATTTTTAGATATAAAAGTTACATACTGCAGCTTTAACCACTGAAAAGTTCTGTTTTTCAGAAACCTCTGATGTGGCGACCTGTTGCTTTGGATCACCATGGCCATTTAAATGTGATTTTTGGATTTTGGCATGACTCTATAGTGGCATGGAAGACAAATTTGATATAAATCAATCCACTTTATTTTACAGTTCAGTGAAATTCAGTTATAGCGGTCACAGGTAAAAAGATACTATTGTCACTATAAATCTTCTAGTTCAGTAGATGGAGGCATTTCAGTTCACAGCCTGGCTAATTATGCCTTTACTGAAGATCATTTTGCAGCTACATCAAATACATTGAGGTGCAATTTGACAGAAAAAAACAGAAGTTCAAAAATAAGTTTAGATTCTGTTCTGCTTTCTACCAAGTGAGCTCTGCCAATTCTCTCTTTTTCTCATTCGACCTTGATCCATCTCCTGGGTTTGGGTGACTATGCAGTTTTCAGCTCTTATTAAAATGCAGTTTGTCATTAAGATGAAGTAGTGTGTCTAAACGCCACAAAATGATGAAGGAGATGCCACACAGCAGAACATATTTGTTCACTCTGAGAGCATCTGTCAGCCATACGTTTAAATGTACATACCATTTATAACATCAATCAATGAAACTGTAGGCTAGTATTTAAAGCTCCTCAGTTTGTGTATCCATAGCTCACACTTCCGATGTGTGACCAGGTGTTGGCATGTTACACCTGGACCAGCTGAGTAGCCACACGCTCCTCTTGGATTACAGAAGCTTATTCTGCAATGGCAGACAATCACTTCTTCTTTTCTCATTTAGTGGTGTTCATCCTATTTGAGAAACAAGGTCACCCCATGGGCATTGTCTAACTGTATATTAGAGAAGGACTTGTGCTCTGCACCCAATCGATCTGGTTATATCATGTTTAGTTGCACATGTTGTGTTGTATTGGTCTGATCAGCCACTACATATACCCTTATGTGCCATTTCTTCAGTCGATTATGTTTTTTTCTGCCTGAGTTCTTTGACCTCTTTTATTCCCTCAAACATAGATTTTTGTGTTGACATAAAAATGTTTTATTTTTCTAATAATTCCTGAGACTCCTACTGCTTTTCAGCTCAGTCCGTCAGATCAGGACTTCGTTAATATCAGCCATTAACGCAAGCTGCTGTTGGCGCCCGCCATGTAGAGGCTTATCCTTTCATAAAAACATTCATTTAGCATTCCATCTTTCCGTCGCACCAAAGGATCTCACTTGTCCTGCATGTTCCTGCTTTCAGCAAGTACAGTGTCAGTTTACGGGAGGGCGAAACTCTCTCTGCGTTATAATGAGCTTTATTGTATTAATATCAGTAGCTCCTATGTCCTTATGTTAGCTGAGGGTGGTCAGGATGGGAATATTGAAATGTCCCACTTATCTCTGCCTGTCGTGCATTAAAAAAAAAACAGACCTGAATGGGATCGGCAAGCAGATTTAAATCCTGAAAAACATCATTAGAGGCTCCTTTGCCACAGTTATCGTTCATCTTTTTACTTTGAAGACTTTTTGAAGTCTCTGCTGTGAGTTGTGAGGTGCTACAATCTCACCCGCACTCTTTCAACAACTTCAGTTCAGATTACACGAGCCGTTTAAGAATTATACTAAAGAACTTGTACAGTAAAGAACTTTCATTCTTCTATTTCAGTTGAAGTTGTCGGTGAAACGCTTACATATCATTGTTTGTCAGCCACACTGCACTCTAGACAAGTTCAGATTTTAATCAGAAATAAGGAAGCTGGGCAGGAATAAATGCCTCCAAACTCCAACGAATGGAATCAACTCTGTTAGCAAGAATGGGTCAAAATTCTTCCCCATGCAGCGAAGTCAGGTTTTTAATTCAATGCGTCTTAAAGTCATTCAGAATGCGACCCCTTCAGGTTCGTTTTGCTTAAAGTGGTTCTGTAAACTATTGAATAATTAGGTGTACTTTGATTTCATTTATTTACACTTCTGCTGTTGGTGCTTCAAAAACACTGACAGACATTGACAGCGGTGATTATTGCCACAGAAATAAGAATGCAAGTAAGAATATTTCCAAAACAGTCAAAACTAGCAAAGTTTGTAAAAATATTGAGTCCTATCCTATGCGCTTTGCGAAGTTGATAAAGTTGATCACATGCTCTGATTTATAAATATTGAACTGAATGTACTATCATCTAAAGTAAAGTAGGAACCAAATTAATTAATTTCTTAGGCCACGGTTTCCATTTAATGATGCTTTTCTGAGTGTTCTTCACCAATGCTGAAATGGACTTTGGCAGTCATTAAATAATACATCCGGTGTATTAGATACCGCCCTCGTACAGAGAAATGTTAAAAGGATGTCTCCTTTCCACAGCTTATGCTTTCAGAGGAAGCTTGTTAAAAAAAAAAAAAAAAAAAAAACTATGCCTCTAATAAATACATGAGCTTTATAAAAAAATAAAAAGCCTATCGAATATGCACAAAGTTGAGAACTACTTTTACGAAGTAGAAGCGTGCAGCATGGAACGCCACGCTTCATGTGACTGTAGGATTAGGTCTGAAAGCTGCATGACGGATGAGCTCTTTTCTCCTCTGATGTGTTTGGAGCTGAACACAGGAATGAAATCTGGATCTCCAGCACAGAGCGGACTGAGACCCAACCTCACATCACACATGACCTGCCGGGTCAGTCGCCCAGAACCAGCAGAAGGTCTGAGAACTGATCTGAAATGAAAGCTGATGAGAAAAAGAAAGTGTAATAACATATGTGCATATGTTTGTTGCTATGGTTTTGTTTTTTCAACTGTTCAAATGTTCCTCAAAACTCTGAAAACATACTATAATACATGCAAAATGAATTATTGGAGGTAATCTATTAGAGATGTTTTGTGTATTTTGTGTCTGCTAGTCAGAACATTTGTAATAAAAGGGAAGAAAAGTGAGCTTTGGACAATTAAATCCAAACATGTTGAAAGATAGCACGTTACCATTCCTCAGCGGTTGGACAGTGGCTTCAAACTAAATCACACAAAGAGCAAAAACTTTAAACATGGACTTGAACACGATTAATATTTTATCCGCAAAACAGACCTGTCACAATGCATGAAGAGATTTAGCCAAAGTCCAGTATCCTGAGACGGTTCACTAGGAGGAAGGAGAAGGCCGAGGCGAGTACCAGAACTGTCACCCAAGAAGAATCAGCAAGGATCCTGGGAAATATCACAAACATGGCTCCAATTATGATCTACTAAATTAATTTCTCAAACTGTAGAAACTCAAGAGAAGAACAGAAGGAACAATTATAGAAACACAAGCCCATATCACTTTCAGATTGATATGAAGACCTATCAATTGCCCCAGCATGCTGGGTGACTAACTGTGGGACCATGGCAATAGAAACTCTGTCCAAGATGTAGGCGCTGTAAAGATCCCACTGAAACAGCCCAGTGCATAAGAGCTGGCTGCAAGTTGTTGGCCGGAAAGCATGGATTCCATAACCAACTGTACAGGAACATTTTGCCAAGTTTGAGCTTGAGGTCACCCAATCAAAGCAGGGGAAGCCACCAACAGTGATGCTAGAGGTAAGTTCCTCAGCCAGATGAACAGATCAGACGTCTACGGCCTGAGCTGTAGAAACACCTTTAAAGGTGTGCATCAGGAGGATGGCATCTGCGTACCTTTTTGTCCCTAGTGTAGACATAGGTACAACAAATCCCTCTGGAGTCCCAATATTGTAAAATTCAATGAAATAGTTGTTTCTTGACCTGAGGACTGCTGTGGCTTTCAAACAACTCCAGCATGAGGACACTTCAGGTGTTACTTTCAGTACGGTAACATTTGGTCTGAATGCATTTGATCTGAGTCTTTTTTGATAAGGCGTTTTGTCTTTGACTGTTTGGTCGGATGCCTTGTGTATTATCTGATGCTGTTGTTTCCTGAGGCTGTTTGGTCTGATGTCTGTGGGGTAATTTCCTGACACCCGATATCCTTTGTTGCCTGCAGTTTCATACCTGAAGTGACTTGGTCTGATATTTGATGATGATTTCCTGAGGCTTGATGATGTCCTGAGACATTTACAGGGGTATTCCATATTTTTGGTGATGCTGTTACACCAGAGAAATTGCAAATAACAGAATTGCTCTAGAAAGGGGACATGGAGTGCACACCGCAACATATTTCTCATATAAAAATAAGAACCATCTATCAGATTTGTCCTAAACAAAGAATGCTGACAGATCAAAACAAACAGGTTTTGTGAAACACGAAGGTTTAAGATGTAGCGTCACACTGCGAGGCATGTGTTAGAAATGCATAAAAGACTCCTTTAAGTTAAGCCCTGATATTTTGGGAGCATCTTAGTGTTTTTACATTTTTTTTTTTTTTTTCCAAATCCACCTCTAATTTAAAACAAACAGACATGAATGCAATCCCAACGGGGCACTTTATACAAAACGTCTCAAATCGACTGCTTGTGAGTTATCCAAACCTTTTCTTTGTGCACATTTTTAAACACACAAAAGCTTACTTTAAAAGTGAACGGGAATAACTAAATTGTATCTCACACACAGCAAGAGAGTAAATGGCTCCTTTTGGGATTTCTCACCTGAACATAGTTGCCACTGCCAGCTACCACAACTTCATGCCTCGCTGGATATCTTACAGCAAGAAGTAGGTGCGTCAGGCCGTGTTCTCTGGTTCAGCTGAATATCACAGAAGTGGTGAAGAAGGGGTCACCTTTCTGGGATATTTAGGTCATTCTTAAGACATACTCTGAATCTTCAAAGTGTGACTTCCAACAGTCTTGCTCTAAATCCCACCTGAACTCCAGTCCTTTCCACCGTTTTTTTCCTGAGCATTTCATAAACGCTTCTTCCTATCATTGCACCATTCAGTCTGCATGCTTCAGAAAAGCTTCCACTTAAACTTAAATAAATTTGCTGAAATATTGTCAGACCAGAGGTTCAGTCTTAACCTTTGCAGATGTTTTGAGTTAATTAGCTGATTAGATTCGAACACCATCAGTTTTTAATATTTTACTTTATCCCAATGTTCTTGGACATTGAATTTTGGGATCCCGATGCCTGGTGTCAAGCCTTCTAATCAAGTCCTTGGGTCTCCAGGTCTTTCTTAAAGTCCTAATTCACCTAAAATCATCATTAGACTAACTGAGCAGTCATTTATGTTGCCTTCGCTGTCTTCCCTCAAACAGACCTGCTCTGCACGGATTACAGAGTAAGAAGAGAAATTGAATTTTATGTAGTTTAATGGCATGAGGCAGACTGGGTTTCATTATTACAGTCTGTGCTCACAGTGCTTAACAGGTCACACCTGACTCATTAAACACCAGGAACGAATAAAAGGAAAAAAAAAATGAAAAAGTGGAGCCTAGCGTGGCGCTGTGGCTCTCAGAACATGATGAAAGCCGAATTTCTAAAAGCCATTTGCACTTCACAAGAGTCTTTTTAGCACGCGGCTTGTTATGACAGTTAGGTGAAAGACACGGGGGTAATCCCACTGCCACTGTTGCCAGAATGGCTGTCAAGCATCACAAAAGCAGGCACTCAGCTGCATCTGTTACTCAGCGACGTCTGTGGCATGGGATGCTAACG
Source organism: Brachyrhaphis roseni (assembly GCA_903066815.1). Taxonomy (NCBI): domain Eukaryota; kingdom Metazoa; phylum Chordata; class Actinopteri; order Cyprinodontiformes; family Poeciliidae; genus Brachyrhaphis; species Brachyrhaphis roseni. The sequence goes on from CAEFZY010025784.1 coordinate 27,511, forward strand.
CGCTGTGGCTCGATGCGACATGGACATTTACACGGCTGCAGTCAAGCCCAAAGAAGTGAACGACTGTTTAAGAAAAGAAAAAAGAGAACAAGTTAATTGTTTACTTTTGTAAGAGTATCTAGGAACTTTTAATTTGTAATCCATGACATCCTGTTTGCCTGGTGTATTAATATAACACAGCATTGAATCTATATAGCACCATTACATTTTATATAGACTCCAGGTGGTTGCTTGTAAACGTTATCTTAAACACTACAGGGACTTTATTTGGAACCGTGTGCATTAATCTCGTACTAAACTGCTCATACTTTCTGTCTGCGCCAATGAGAATTCACTCCCCTCATCATGCTGAGTATTTGAAGTAGCATCAAATAACACAATCTGACTGGCTATCTCAATTTTTCTTAGAGCCATTTTTGATTGGTTTTCTGAGCACTCATAGATTGTGTGTTTTTAATTCAACTTTCATCTTTGGATCATAGAAAAAGAAAGATGGTGACAACACATCTAATGTAACACAGAACTCTGTGAATTCAGGACTTGATGTCTTAAAAATACTCTCATCTTTTCAGGTTTATTCTTAGAATTTTAGATTTGCTTTGGGATTGTGCCAGAAACATTGCGACTGCAACTTAAGACTAAAGTTTTCCGCCACAAACATTTTGGTAAGTCAAGAGGGTGAATACTTTGAAAAAAAAAAAAGCCTTATGTCTTCTTTATATGGTTGAGGATCTGTGATGCTGTGGGCTTGTTTCTTTCCCAAATGAAATCCTGGCCCCAGACAATGTTAGACTGCCTGTACCTCTAGTACAGGGGTGCTCAAGTTCAGTCCTCGAGAGCTACCGTCCTGCAACTTTTAGATGCAGCCTTACTCCAACAGACAACAGGCCTGGTAACGAGCCATTCACTTGATTCAGGTGTGTTGGAGCAGGGGTGTATCTGAAAGTTGCAGGGTGGTAGCTCTCGAGGACTGGACTTGAGCACCCCTGCCTAGTATTACATATTTAAGGCCATCTCAGGTTTACATTAATCTGCTGATGCAAACTTAAGTTTTAGCTTGATGTAACCGAAATAATACCAAATGGATTACTTAAAGCCATGCAGCAGAACCTCCTCCTTCCTGGACGTGGGATAGACCTGGAGGTAGACCTGGCTCTGACGGAGGATGGAAGCTCTCTGAGCAACACAGGCTGACTCAGTTGACTGTTAACCTGTTATTGACGGAGTTAGCCTATCAATAGAGATGAGTCACGCTGAATCCTCTTAGTCACTCATCTTGGGTTTGTTTTTTTGTGTCACGTATAGTACATATTTTGACAGTCTCGCTTTCCCACAAGGGATCTGATTGCAGTCCAAGTCGCGATGATGCACAGGCTGGAGGATTCCTCTCATCTTATTGCGCAGGATGATACTGCAGCTCCGCTACGGCTTCGCACTCCAACCCAACTTGAAACTGCTCCCTTTGCATGGCTACATTCAGGCCCTGCGACTAAAAACGCCAAGCTTTTACTTTTTTACTACGCTACGAGAAAGGTATTTCAGTGAGCAGTTCAGATATGGAAAAGACTATAAAAGCCGTAAAGCGCCACATTTGAGAGTTTTCTAAATATCAGAAAAGATAGAAGCGATGTTCTATCATAATAATCATATATCAGTAAATATTCATTTTAAAATGGGTATAAATATATTGATTTTGATTTGGGCCACGCTGAAACTGTGACACCAATAAAAGTAAATCATTTCTTTTATGTTTAATCACATGAAATTGACGAAACATTCAATAAAAGCGCGAAACAATCGCTTTGATCGGAAGCTTGGAACTTCTGATCTATTTTTTATTTTCATCACGTGAACGCACCACTCCTGAACGCGGAAGGGACAGCACAGGTAACCAATCAGCGGCTGAAATCCTCTCACGCGCGTCAATGAAACAAGCGCGGAGGCGGGACCGCGGTGATCTGAAGGGCCGCTCTCGGTCTCGCGACGCCGCCCGCTCTCGTCCCATTGGCGCAGGTGATCTGTCTCAGGATGCGCGAGGAGAGCGGAGGAGAGGGGAAGAGAGAGGGGAAACCGCCGATGGTGAAGGGTCCAGGGCTCGGTTAACGGGGAAACGAGGATACCGGCCCATCTCTGTTTGTCCTGGGCAGTTGGGCAATGACAGACTCACCGAACGGGGGACTTTGAGATATGATGAGGCTTTTTTCTGGCTGGTTATAGTACTATGATTTGGTATGTGGCCACTTTGATAGCAAGTGTATTCAGCACCCGAGGAACGGCCGCTCAAGGTGAGTCGAAGTGCAGTATCTGTATCCACCGGCGTCCTGTGTTTAAGTTTCAACTCAGCATTTCCCCCGCCACCCTTTCAAATAGCATTTTCTCGCTTGCGTGTTTTTTCCAACTTTTCTAATGTCGCATGCATGTCTGGAAGTTCATGTGTTCATCACCTGCAACCGGGCGACACATAATGAGAGAAAAAGAACCGGTTCAGTTTTATTTAATAAGCAGTGACAAACCTGATTCTTCTCACTAGTAGTCGGGTTTCATTTATGTATAGGTCTGCCAGAAATGTGACGTTTTTGCCTTTAGATGGAAATAATTTGCAGTCAATTTTTTATTTTTATTTTTTATTTTTTTTACATCATCATCCTCCCCAGATGTTTTAGTTCGCTTTATTTTAGCTCCGGCAGTTTGTGGACTGCGGCGTCCAGCTTCAGGATCATTCCGTCAAAATGTGAGGAGGAACGGGATTAGTATGGTGCGCCGGTGTGGATGTCGTTAAAACGCTGTGAGTAGATTAACCTCTTCCTGTAAAAAGTGTCGAAGTGAGTCGTGACCTGTTCTGTCCGCCAGAGGGAGCGCCTGGTCACTGAGGTGACTCTGAGCAGCTGACTCTGCTCTGCTGTCACTCCTGTGATTTGTAATGGCTGGATGTGAGGCTGAGGAGATTTGACAGCCGTATAGGGTTTGCCCTGATGGCTTCATAAGAGGGAAAAGCCACCTGCAGCTCACTCTGTCCTGCCTCCTGTGGAGGCTGGAGGGAAGGAAGGAATCTCCTTTTGTGTTGAACTTCTTAAATACACTTCGTAGATCATTTTGGTGATAATTACCACAAGCCTTAAGTTCTTTATATAACTTTGCAGGAAAGGGAAAGAACACCTGAAATCATCGCTGTTAGTACAATATTCAGTGCAAATGTATAATTGTGTAATCAGAGTAAGCTTAAAGTGATTTTTCTGGAGTTGCCACTTTTATTGAACACTATTGGAAGACTCGTAAGCTGAAGTTTAAAGGTGACTGCATTTTGTTTCAATACCATTCAACATGTCAACTCATTATTACTGACACCAGTTCCTGACTGCAAAGAATGTCATCAATTGAATTTTTCAGGTGTCAGGTTTTATAACTGATAATCATTTATGTCCACAACTACTAATGGATCTTCTGGGGTTTTCACACCTGACAGTCCAGTAGTCTCGGTTTGATTGGGGACCAAAATTGCAACATTTGCTACGTTTTCAGCTGGTGCGGTTCGCTTTCAAACTGCATGGTGTTAAACTAATCAAACCCTTAAAGAAACCTATTTACCTCCTCACCTGTGGTGGCGCTGCACCAAGAACCACTGAAGGAAACGACATGGAAACCTCTGAGGAAGACACTGAGTACAATTTCCTTCCTCACGAATTGTTAAAAACGGTTGTAGGATTTCTCTCTTTTTTCGTTAAAATACTACAAACCTTTTCTCCTGTTGGCGCAAGACTCACACATTTGTTTTGGTCTTATTTACTCAGAATGATATGCACTATGCTATGGTTTGCTTCCTGCTGCTTTTGGAGTAATCTCCGGTCCGATTGGCATCCACATGCATTCAAACATCACCAGAGTTCTAATCAAACTGAGACCTAGATGTTTTTTTTTTTTTGGTCCGCTTTAGAGTTAGACTGCACATTCACACCTCCCCAAATGAACTGGACTTTCTTGGCAAGTGAACTAGAGTTTAATTAAAGTGGACTCTACAAGACTGGTGTGAATGCACCCTTAGTGACCAACATCCAAAAACTCAGGGACAGTTGTGGGGACATGACAGTGATGGAAAAAAATAGAGTATAAATTAATAACAAAATATTAATTTTGTTATATAGCAATGCCATGTTTTTCTAACATCCTGCAGCCCTTGCTGAAAGTGTTTCATTGACTGTTGTTCAGTGTGTTTGGGATTATAATCCAGCAACATGTTAAGATGGCAGACTCCTTCCATGTGGTCTAATGTAGGAAAGTAGAGCCGTGTTTGACAGACTGTAGCTTCTGGAAAGAAACACTAACTGAGAACATTTGGGATGAAGTTTAGCTTAATCTCTGACAAAAAGTGAACTTTTCAGGAAACACTAATAAAAAGGTGTTTTAAGTGTAAAGTCATGTTATTTGGTCAAAGTCCGATGTTGCATTTTGCACTTTTCAAAAGTTATTTATCAGGGAAATCACTGACAGATGTGAAGAATAATCAATAGATTCATCTTCACCAGAAAACAAATGGAGATTTGAGTTTTATTGCCTGGCAGCTACAATGTGTGAAATGAATTTAAAGCCTGAGATCCCTGCTGTTGTTTAGTTTAAGTTTTGACTAACACTCATGTAGGAATCATAATCTTTGAAGGCTACTTTTTATAGGATTTGTGCTCATTCTGGTATATCTGACTGAATATTTGACAACCATATGAAACTCAAACCAGACGTTTGCATACAATTTTTTTTTTACTGTCTGAAGTTAAATCAGACCAAACTTCCCCTGTTGTAGGTCAGTTTGAGTTTGCTACATTATTTCTATTTGCCTAAATATCTCAATAGTGAGAGAAAGAATATTTCAGAGATTTATTTACTAATGTTTTCAAAGTGAGTTCAGATGATGATGGCCTGACTCAAATGTGTCCTTGAACTTGTCATTGCAGACTCATCTTGAATGTATCACCATGCTCGACAGTTGATAAAGTGTTGTTAGGCTTAAGAGCCTCACCTTTACTCATTCTTCTTGTCAACGTTTGTCTCATCTGGTTGTAAATCTTTCCTTCAGAAAGAATTGGGCTTGTCCATATGGACGGCTGCAAATTTGGGTTGAGCTATGTGTCGACTTTGGATCTCTTTCTTCACAACAACCTTGGTTGTGAAGAGGTGGTTTCACAACCAAGGTTGTGATGTGAAGAAAAAGATTTCTTCACATCACTGATTAGATGATGGTAACAGCATCTCACAGGCATGCAGGTATATTTGTTTTAATCAGCGACAAGTGTTGCTCAACTCAGAAGTTATGTAATTTCTTGCCTAAAGCTTGTTTTTACATTTTTGTCTTAAGCAACACATTAGCACGAGGAGCGAAAATTGTGGCTCGACTTGTATTACGTTAATATACTTGGTCATTATGTTGCGCTTCATTAAATGTTTGTGCATTCGTGTGTACACAGACACACGTATGGACGCCAACTGCACTCTCAAGCTGGCAGCTGACACTCGGCTCGTCTGCTAACCCCCACGCCCGAGTCGGACGTTCTCTCTCCCTCATGATATCCATCCCTAGCTCACTCCGTTTGCTCCTACCTGTCTGCACCAGCTCCTGGCCAGCCTACCTGCGTACACTTGAGTGAACTCTCTCCTCTCTAGGTTTTGAGTGGCCTCCCTCAGCATGGGCGGGCGACTCGGGGAAGGGAACATGGTGGGTTGTGTTAATGGAAGCTCAGGGTGCGCTCCACGGAGAGCTTCACAGGCACACATGTCCACATTCAGCCGCCCCCTCAGGGGAACACTGTGTCTTTAACCAGATCTGAACATATGCCCACTAACAGGCTCTGTGCCCCAGACTAAGTTGCACTAATTATGGCTAAGCTGTGTGATAAATGCCGCGCAGTCACCAGATAAATACATATGCCACTGCTTGCCAGGAGGGATGGGGAAGGAAAGCGAGTGGGATGCTGGACGATGGCGAATGTCAAACTCTCGACCTGTTTTAGTTATCAAAATTATGTCTTTGGAAAGAAAGAAAAATATGAAAAAGTTTGGTCTTCTGTCACAGCCCTTGAAACCAAAATGTTTATAGTGTTTATGTTATCTGAGAATGTCTTTCAAATGTTTTTATTAAAAGCTTAAAGCTGCAGTTTGTAGCTTTTATTTATTTACCTATTTGTTAAAACTTCACCATGTTGTGATGCTGTAACGTAAGACAGATAAACTGTGAATAGATTGATCTCCTCCACTTCCTCCCTGAGTTATTATTGCTGACTAAAGAAATGCACATCTCCCGACCAAACACAATCAGAGCCAGAAGGAGGGTTTTATCTTTGTCAATCAATCTTGTGTATATGCTGCTAAATCTGTTAATGGTAGAGAAACAACTTACCGTTACAGGAAAACCGTTTATCTTCTGTCCTGGGTGGCTATGCTAGCTAGCCAGAGCATTCATGATTCATGAGAGGCTCTACTGCTGAAAACATGCTGTAGAGTAGCAGAGGGAAAAGAGGATGCTCTTTTTTTTTTTTTTTTTTACAGATGTGGCGTGCATTCACCCATGTTTACTTCAATTGCTAAATAAATGATAGCTTAACAAACTTTTTTTAACTCCTGGGTTCTGTGTCCAACCTCCAAGGTTCTTTAGAAAACATTAGTGAACAAGCAGCAGGGAAACCAGGGAACGCTGCAGTCTGGTCAGGGAGGAAGTTCTAGAGAGGTTCTAGAGGAAGGTGAGGTTATGAAACCATATGCCAAGCCTTGAACATCTGGGCACAAGTCAAAGATCTGGAGCTGTAACTGCAGTGCAAATGCTATTCTATCAAGTGTTCATTCATGTTTGTTAACTGCAAATGCACTATTCACTTTTCAGACGTTTATTTTGAAAAAACAAAACAAAACAAAAAACGCTTAACACTATACAGTTTCCTTTCTGTGCATGTCATAAAATCCCCCAGAATAAGTAGAAGTTTGTCATGGTAACATGAGAAAAGCACAGAAGTATAAATTTTCCACGGTACTATAAATTGATGACTAGATACGTAGTCATAGTTACGTAGGTATGTCACTTGAAATCAGGGAGTCTGCACAGCCTTAAAAAGTCTTAAATTTGAGTTGGTAAAACCTGCAAAACCTTGTAGAATAAACAACCAAATTCTTTGACCTCAGAGTGATTTGAAGCTCTCACAATGATCGTTGCTTTTCTACGCTGATGCAGCTGTCGCTAGAGAAACTGTAGGTACATCTCCAAATATTAGGATACTGTGAAAAGTAAAATATTTTTTAGCACTCATGTCAGAAAGTAGAACTTATAAATCATATAGCTTAATTACACAAAAAGTGAACTATTTCAAGCTTTTATTTCTTATAGTTTGGTAGATAATGGAAAACCATAATTCAGAGTCTGTGGAAATTATTATAGTACTTTGGATCGATTAAAAAAAGAGGATATTCTAAACAGAAATATTAGGCTTCTGAAAAGTATGTTAACCTTTATTCACTAATTCCTTTTGCATTAATTACTGCATCAATGCGGCATGGCACGGAGGTGATCAGATTGTTTGATAGCTTGAAGTGTCAAACAGGATTGTTGGTTCTGGTGTCGATCGTCTTCCTGTTGTCAACACTCCGTAGAGTCTCTGTTGGGTCAGAGACTCTACGAAGTCAAGTAAGAAATGCTTGACTCATTTCTTACTGTTCTTGCTCGAGTGCGACTGAAATTTGGAAGGAATCATGCATGAATCACTCCCTTTGGACGACAACTTGCATCGGCTAATGGCCTTGTTGTGAAACTCATGCTTTCTGTTTTAGCTACTGTTTATGTGATTATGTGCAGACAGATAATCGAGTCTGTCATTTATGAACAGTTTGATGAAGCTGTGCTGTTTGCTCCTTAATTCGCTCATCTTGTGCATGGACCAGTTTTGCAAAGCACTAAATACGTGCTGACACAAACACGGCCATCAAGTCCAGCAGACGTGAGCAGTTTCTGGTCTTTTTTTTTTTGCGTCAGGTCCCGGTTGTCTTCTCTTCAGCAGGAAACACAGCAGGTGTAAAAGAGACAGAAAGTATTAACTCACAATGAAACCTGGAGAAAAACACAGAGACACATTTCCAAATGAGTAAGCGACTATAAGTGACAATAAAGTAATTCTTACCTTGAAATGACTGACTTAAAGATAAAACATGTTGACATGTTGAATTGAAAATGTAGCACACTCTGTCCCTAGGACATATAGTGAATTCTGTTATCTTGTCTTATTGGATGAAAGAGAAGTCTTTGGGTTTTTTTTTGTTGAGCATTGCATAAATTCCTCAGTGGGCTTCATCAGTGTTGAGCATTTTACTCACAAAGCTATTTTATTTCCGTTTTGTACCTTAACTTTGGTACAAAAGTTAAGGTACAACTGTTGCTGTGTGGTGGAATAGTCGTCTTGCGATCGGAAGGTTGTAGGTTCGATTGGGCACCTAACCCCAAATTGCCTACCGATCTGCGTATCGGTGTATAAATGTGTGAGCATTTGAGAGTGCAAATGGGTGAATGTGACTAGTGTAAAGCGCTTTAAGTGGTCAAAAAGACTGGAAAAGCGCTGTATAAGTTCAGTCCATTTACCATTTTACCATTTAACTTCTGCATATGGACCACCGTCTAGTGCAGGGATGTTCAGAATGAGCCCTGTGGCATATTTACAGCAATTGCAATGATTTTATGCAGCCCTAATTAAACTTTTTGCTTTTTTGACTCATGTATGCTAAGCTAACTTGGGTTATTGCTGGCTTCTTGTTTGTGTAATATTTGCCAAAGCACATTGGCATTTTGGGTGTTTTCTCAGATTTTCCTCGCATCATCTTTCACAGAAGCATGCTGTTGTAAAGCAAACAGCAAACTTAGGGTGGACTCGGTGACCCTGGCATCAGTCAATAAGAAAAATGCTTTGATCTGCATCTTGATGCTACCCTTAGTATTACAGTCCAGATTGATGCTTCTAGTGTGGTTCTGATTTAGCCTGTGCATTCAAGCTAAATCAACATACACAGCCCTTAATTCTAGGATTGTGTATTTATCTAAAGGTTTTGAAGTGTTCACTATTGTCTATATAATTTTATAGATACATTAGACAACTAGAAGTGACAGAGAGTGTACTGTCCCACATTCGTAGCTGTTAGTTATGTTTTGCTGGTTAAATAAGGATTTTCCTGGTTTTGCTGACTCTGATAGAGTTTGCTTGCGATTCAGACGCTAACAAATCAACCATAGTGCATGTAATAGAGAAGCTGTAATTCCAGAGACTGAGCAGCGTTAATGTAAATCATCTTGTATCTATGGAAACACATCAGCAACTTCAGAAAGGCAGTTTGAACATTTACTCTGACCTCTCAGAAACAGCTTCATTGCATTTGTGTGACTACATTAAGTCTGTTGAACATGGAGTTGAGGTTTAGTTGAATCTTATGTGCTCCTGTCATAATGTTGCTCTAGTTCACTGTAAGCATGTCCTAATAAAATTCCCGATCAGATGTTTATTTTCAGTTTTTTGCTTTCCAACCAGATTTTCTCACAATAGTTCTGGTCCATTCTTCTTAAAAGAGCTGGTGTAGTTCAGTCAGATTTGTAGGCCACCTCAGTAAAGACACATTTCACTGTGGATAATGACTTTGCCTCACCAGCTTCAGCATCATTGTCATAACGTTTTTGTTTTTTTATTCTGGGGTCATCCTGCACATTTTGGACCAGAACTCATCCATTTCATTGACACAAGCAATGTGTCTTCCTAAGTGGTATGATGGTTGGGTGTTCCCATCATGTCTATACTTGCATAAAATTGTTTGAACTGATGAATGCTGCACCTTCAAGCATCGGTAAATTGTTCCCAAGGGTGAACCAGACTTGTGCAGCTGAACAAATCTCTTCCTGGTATCCTTGCCTTACTTCTTCTCATCACATCAGACAAAAAGCAGAGTGTTAAAATATATCCAATGTGTGCTTTCAATTAGCTCAGATGTGTCAGTTAACCTAAACCAGGTCAGCAAGTGGAAACCGAAAAGGTTTGACCCAAGTCTAACCAAATTATCCCTGTGAAGTTACAAAAAATCTCAGAAACAAAATTCTGCAAATAGAAATAATTTAAGTTATTCTGACTAACCTAAAATAAGAAAAGTTTGGCCTGCTTTAACTACAGACAGTGACAAAAATAGTCGTCTTATTATTTGGTGTCTGTAAAAATCTAGTTTCATCTCTATACTGAGGAGAATGATCTTCACACCTCTTCTGCTGTTTTGGTTGATAAAGTGTCAGAATCCATTTCTTTTAATCAGTTTTTTTCCCCTAAAACTTCAATCTTAAGTAGGTTTGTAAAACTAACAGACCGAGGTTGAGGAATGACAAGGGAGAAAAAAAAATTACGATACAGATATGAGTCATGCTACGTCTCCACATCGACTGCTACTTTGTGCTGGGTCAGGAACAGTTTGGTAGATATCCGGTGTCTATTAGCTGCCCTGCAGTTAAAGTTCAACAACAGAGCACAGTGCATTCAATGCCGATGAAAAGGAGCTGCTTTCAGTCTGAATGCGTCTTTATTCAGTTAAAGGTTTGGTCAGTCAGAGCATTTTAGATTTTGAGCAAGTGATGACCAAATGCAGAATAGACTGAAAAAGAACTGAGAGCCCATATGAAGCTCTGAAGCAGACAAATCATTCATATATTGATGTTGCTCCCTTTTCTGTAGGGCACCTAGAATGTTGCAGTATTATTATTATTATTATTATTATTATTATTAATAAACATCAAATATTAATTGCTTCAAATATAACAAACATATTCATAGAAGAGAATGGCTCATTCCTTTTAGCTATCAGTTTACAATAATTAGCTTCTTTTTCATTAACGTGAAATGTTAATGAAAAACATTTCATTTTAATGAAAAATGTTTTTCGTTAGGTATTGTATAAAAAGCAATACCTAACGTATTGCTTTTTATACGTTAGGTTTTCTCTTGTTTAAGTGGAATTACTTTGCGGTTTTACAGGTTCAGTCAGACCTTGGGTCAATACAGACATCATCTTTCACAACTTAAAACAATTGAACACTTTTCAGACCAGGTACACAGCAAATTGGCTGATAGATTAATCGATATAGAGATAACTCAGCATAGAAGCAGCAACCAGCTCTACAAATACGGTAAATAATTTGATTAATTAGTTTCAGGGTGAAATTGTGTTTTCATTCTGAGCGTTTTTTTAAAAGCTATTCTAGGCTTCGAACTTCCCTTTGTGATGTCCTGTCTTCCCACTTCTAGCATGCGTGTTCAGGGATAAGCTGGGTGTAGAATATCGAACTGGCATGTAGCCCTGCTACCTAATTAATTTGATTCCCACAAACTTTTTTGTGCTCCAATTTTTTGATGATTCCTCCAGTCTAATCACTTAATGAGCAGTCGAAGTGAAGTGGGTGGCTGATGGCAAAAACAAAGCTGCTGACCAAGAAAAGACAGGCTCTCAGTTTGAAGTCCTGTAAGCATTTTCACACACACACACAGTGTTGGGATATTTTCAGCTTTTCATTATCTGTGCCTCATTGTGACCTTTCCATTGATCTGATCTCTGCTGTTAAAGACTAAATTACTCTGCACATAAATATGGGAGTGGATCACCTGTTCAGATTTATTTTTTGTTGTTTTTGCTGGACAGTCAGTAGAATCCCACCACAGTTATCACAGTTATCAGCTAAAGGGTACTACTCTATGTCCTTTTATGTATCAACTGGTACCTGCAGTAGGGTGGAGCATTGTGTGGTGTGGACTCACAATACCCGGGAACTGCTGAGCAATCAAATATTTCAATGGGGCTTTGCGTAAAGCTAATATTTAAAGAGAAAGCATTAGCGTGTGTTGTCCATACGTTTAAAGGCTTTCACATACTTCAGCATACTTCACTCTATGAGGCCGGCTCAATGTGAATGTCTGCCTGATGCATCCTGGCAGACCTGCATTTTTACAACTGTGTACCTGTACTCACTGTTGCACAGCAAACTGCTCAGTGGGAAACAGTGTTGGCGTTGAACTGTTTGCGACATCAAGCAGATAAGGTTGAAAGTCTCTGCAAACAGTCGTATAAGGATTCACAGCACCAAGACTCTGATTCACTAACAGGTGTTCGGTGGCTGTCCTGGTGGAGAAACGGGGCTAGTTGCCCAACTAGCTGTATCCATTTGTATTATGGGACATGAAGTACTACAATTGGTACACTTGATTATGAAATCTCAACTGTTCACGGACTCACAGATGCACAGCATGCACAGTACACCCAAGTAAGTGGGAGCCTTCACTGTTGCAGAAACAGGAGCTTTTCTGGCCTTGTTTGGCATCAGAGTTTCTGTCATTGGCATTAGCACAGTTAGCATCTGGGCTACCTGTTTGCCTGCCTCATAGGTAAAACATCTCTGAACAAAATTTTAGCATTTTTGTGTCAGCTTAAGAAAGCAACATGCTGTTCACAGGACATCCATATTTGGTAATTGTTCAGTTGAGGCGCTGAAGTGACAGGAAGCGCTGAGTGTTTGTGTTAGAAAGTGGGCACATTGTTTATGATTTTTGCAACCCTACCAGTTAGTGGTTTGTTAGTTTAAAAAGACTTTTGTTGCCTGGTTTCAAACATATTTCTGGACTGTCAAAGGACAACGTTGAGCCTTGTGCTGACAGACTCGTGACTTTTTAAAAAAGTTTTAATTAGATGCTATTGGTGCTTTATTTTTGTTGACCTATTTTCTAACGGTTTACATCCTTCTGAAATAATAGAAATCACAATGTTCAGTGCTCACTCTTCTTCCACCGTTGAGTTGTTCCAGTTCAGCTCATCTCATGTGTCTGCTTTGGAAATAGAAGTCTCCTCATGGTTACATAATCCTATCTGTCAAACAGTGTACAGCCACCGTGAGGAAATAATAAAGCAATGTATCTGCATCTCTCTTACTGATCCTGAATCAGACTGAATTCAGTAGAAACTTAAAGCCTACAGTACTGCAGGCTGAGCCAGAACAGTTAATTGTCTGTAATTGCTTTTTATACGTTAGGTTTTCTCTTGTTTAAGTGGAATTACTTTGCGGGTTTACAGGTCGGAAGACCAATTTATAACTCAGACCTCAGTGGCTTGACGGTTGTCAAAGTGAATGGAGTGAAGACGAAATGACCTGGTACAGAATATACCCAAACATTGGACTGTTGGTTGTGAGTCTCTGTTGTCCACTTGGATGTTTAAGCGGTGTTACCTGCTCATCCTTGACATGATGTCATCCACGGAGTTGTTGCCATGTTGTAAACACAACACCCTGGTGTATTCACAGGGGATCTCTGGAGATTTCCTCCATACAGGTCTGCTGTTTTACCTGTCCAACTGTAATTTATTTATAATCTATTTATCGCTCTTCATCTTGACCCATTATGTTTATATTTCCTTGCATAACAGTGTCATTTTACCATAGAAGAAAAATCTATGTAATTGCTAATGCTTCTTTCCTTAAATAGAAAAAAATATATATTGTTCTGGATGCTGCATTTTGCACCTCCTTGTGACAAAGTGAGTACAGGCAGTGAGTGAGATGAGTGGGAAGGTCTCCTGCTACTCCTGAAGTAGCATTACTGTTGCTCAGAGCAGACGAAACACTTCATACAACCTTTAGATGCCAATTAGCCTGATATTTGGCCTAAGGAGCGATGACTGACAGTCAACTGGCAACCCTTAACCTCCACTTTGGTTCAGTGAACTAATCTGCTGCTGGGTTTGCCAAGATGATGGAAAATATTGTTGGCAAGAGATATTTTGTGATGTGTCAGACTGTCCCCTCCCCTTGAAAGTTAAACTTGTACAGTCTTACTCTAACATACTGTTTTTTTGTTTGTTTTTATGTTGGTATGAATCTACATACATCGTCTTGCATGTTCCAAACCAGCACTGAATGTTCATGGTTGCCAATGAGCGTCCAGTGAACGTTTGCAGCCGATGTTTGCTGAACATCAAAATGAAACACCATTAACTGTTTGGTGGAGGTTGTCTCTGGATGGTCAGCTAACATCTAGGAAACATCCAGCAAATGTTCAGCCGACATACACTGAACGTCCGCAGCCCGACGTCAGAGATGCGACCCTGTCTAAGGAGATAAAAAGAGATTTAGTGAAAAATAATAACTGGGATGCACATTTTAAAGATGTAAATCTGATTAAATAAAATTATAGCAAAAACATTTTTTTTCCACAGTGACTGAACATTCAGACAATGTTGGTGATCAACAGGTCTGAATATTTGCTTGTTAGCTGTGTTGCTGCTGGTACATCTGAATTTCCCCACTGAGAGACTTTACGTCCCATTCAGGACTAGTTTGAACTTTAGCAAGTTGTCTTCACCATGTCTGGGTGCCTAAATATGTTGAGTTGCTTCCATGTGACTGGATGATTTTCAAAGTGTGTAAACAAGCATCAGAACAGGTGAAGTAAAAACTTGTTCTTTATCACTGAGATGCGGTTGAACAGTTTTGCCTTGACATTTAGTGGAATGTATTCATGAAGAAGCTGTTTTTATACACCCTCAACAGACCTTTCACATACCACAATTAAGTCAAGTATGACTCCAGCATTTTTCTGGTTAGGCCCTTCAGATTTTTTCAAATGCTGAGAATAATATAATTTAATTTAATTTAATTTAAATGATGTCTTGTATTGAGACTTTGAAGCTTGACATGGTGGCAATAGAAGCCTTTATATCTCATCTAGTGTCCTGTGACATTAGAGATCAGCGTTGCCATCTCTGGCAACACGCTGCACCACACAGTGTAATTCAAAGACCAAATTCATCTTTGTCAAAGAAACCTCAGTCTGATGTCAGTAATTACCCAGGGTTTCTATATCAGCCTGTAGGAACAATTATGCTTGGCAGGTAAAAGATGAGAGAAGCACATCCATTGTTTAATTAGTCCTGTGAAATGATTGGAGTTTTTCCAGACATCTCTCTGGGCCTAAGCGCCTCACATATTTTTATTCTATTATCAGGTTGAGGCTGCATAGCTATCCACCGATCCAAAAAATGTTTCTAATCTAGCTGTGTCCTTCTGAAATAACCTTGGACCTTTCAAGAATAGATGACTCTTTTAAAATCCAAACATATGAGAGTCAGTCACGGCATGGACGCTAATGGACCCACAAACCACCACAGATACTGTTTGCAGTTTTTACAACTTTCACTCTGGACAGCTCGGATGGGTTTTCTAATTTCAGACCAATTACCCGACATCCCTTCGTTCCATTAATCGTCTGTATCCAAATGTAACCTCATCTGACTATGTGACATGTGTCTCTTGGACTAAACTAATCCTACTGGATGTTTCTGTCACAGGCAAACCCAACACATTTCCTTGAGTGAGACTTATTTGACATTTCCTAGAGTATTCTAAAATATCAGAAACCTTTACATCTGTCTTTGTTCCTCTCAAAGCCTCTTTGAGTTTATTGTGGTAACCACGGTCTGTCAATCACTGCTTTAGGAAAGCTTATATTAGCCACTGTTCAAGAACACAGAGACTTTAATAAGGCTACAAGCTCCCTCTTTGGACCAAAACCTTTTGCTTATCGTACGGTTGAAACTCCTACTTTGCTCCATAATACCCACATCTTAAGGCCACTCAGCCACTCAGTGTCAGGATTGTGGTCTTTCATAAGCCTATTATATTTATCTGCCTTTTCACATTGTTACTATGACAATGCAATAATGCAGATGCTGTTTGTGGATAACACTAATGAATTCGGTCTCCAGATTGCTTCTGCAGTCAGATTTACACATTATTCTCAAAGGAAAGTCTCTGCTGTAATTTGTCAGTGTTTTCCTGATTTGCTTAGAGACTCTGGTTTTCAAAGGACACAGATTTTGTAATGTTTCTGGTGATGCCTGTTCTGGTAGTTCTTAGTGGTACGTTCAGATGTAGGGTGTCTGAAATCTAAGGTCTTCCATTTTCTTTCAGAAGGTTTTTAGTGCAGCAGTTTGGTTTTGATATTGACTTCCTGCTAACATACATCTTGGTTTCCCTGTGGGGTTTTATATACATTCTCTCACTACTGTACGCCATACGCCTACTCCTTTCCCTCTCCTGGCTGGCTTTCTCTCCAGTCTCATTTTACAGCCTGGCCCAGTGATGCAGCACAGTCAGCTTCCTACATGCAGACTCTCCACACCCATTAATCATTCATGGGATTGAGTCTTAATATATCGGATCATGGACTCATCTGTGCTGTTTTAAATTAAACTCAAGTTTTAAGCTTAACACCACAACACCCGTCGTGAAGGGGTTCCTGCTGGCATTGCAACATGTTGGCAAAGCTTAAAAATCGAAGAAAATTCCTTCTGTGGACCAGTAATTAGGAACTTATCCTATCCAATGTACAAGACATGGTGGACATTTCAAGACACACGTGTTTAAATTTCCACTTAAAAAGTGTAGTAGCTTTAGCTTTGGTTCAACAAATAGCTTGTTCTTGCAACTCATCGATAAAGGCCAGATTTATGGAGTCTATAACTAATAACGAAGCAGATGCTTCCACCTTAGCTTTGACTCTCTGCAGCTGCTCCAGGCTGCTTTACTGATTAATGCTCTGTGCTACTAGCCTCTGAGTTTAGGAGGACTATTATGCTTTGAGAGGTTCAGAGTTGTTACTCTGGATTTTACTTGAGGGTACCAGAAAAAGGGGTACTGAGTCATTTATGAAAGTTTTGACACACTATGCACTCTTCTCTTTCCACTTCACATTTAGACCCAACTTTGTGTTGATCTGTCACATAAACTTTCAATAAATTACAATGAGATTTGTGGTAACTTGATATGATGAGAAAGACATCGAGCGTTATTAATACTTCTACAAAGTACCACAACTAGTGATGGGACTTGATTGAAATCTAAAAATAAAATAAAAATTAAGAATCCCTTATTGCTTCTAAATTATTGAAAAAATAGACATAAGAGCAACAACATTTATTGTTTTTAATCTGTTATTTATGCTATTCAACCATCAGATTGGTGCAAAGTGCTATGATACTCATTCAGTTTTCAAGTGTTTCAGGGAAAGTGGACTGTGGATTCTGACGTTAGCGTGGAGAACGTCTGTGCTGCTGCAACATGTTTGGCATTGAGACGCTATTTTAGGCTTGAGTAGCTTTGCTAATACGCTAACTGCTTTTTGCACAGATTGTACACAACTATTGTCTTCTCCAGTGTCTCATCAGTTTTTGAAACAAAAACTGATCATCTGATCCGCGGTCATCCATCAGATGATCCATCCTAAACCAACCTGTTTAGGGTTGTATTTGAAACGTTCTCAATTACAAATTTATTGATGGAACTTGACTAAATGTCGTGTTTTTATTGTTGATTCTATGTTGCATTGTGTTTCTGTTTTTGATATGATGTAAAGCACTTTGATATGCCTTGCTGCTGAAATGTGCTATACAAATAAAATTTGATTGATTGATTGATTGATTCGCGGGTGTCGCTACTTATGGGTGTACCAGAAACGAATACAAATCCGACTTGGGACTTTCGTATGTAAAAGCAACAACAACAAAAAAGTGATTAATTGCGTTAAAATTTTTAGTACATTAAAATCTATTAAATTAATTAATCAAAATTAATGTGTGAAGCTCCAGCTCTAAATACAATTTAATTTTACCAGGGAAATGGTAAAGATTATCTCCGCGGTTCTTCATCTTTGCTCCAGTGGCTTGTAAATTGCTTCTGTGTTTTACTCCCAGGTAATAAGAGAGGAATGATAAAAATAAAAAATAGCGACAATGCCGATGTGATGGACATGACACTTAAATCGCAATTTTGATCAAACTAAGCTTTGATGTAAGGCTGGATACTGTGTTTTTATTTACACTGAAGATTTATAATTAGTATTTTTTGAAGATGACAGTCGGGTTAGGTCTAACTTTTCAACATATGTTCTTGGATTATGTAAAACAGCTATAAAGCATCTTTACTCCCAGCACATTTGGTACATTTTCTCAGGGTGGTATCCATAGTGCTTGATCGCCCCCTAAGGATCATGCTGACTGATCAACATGGCGGCCTCTATGGATGGCTTCAAGGTGTCGGGTAACAACTTACCTTGCATTCTGCTGACATGAACTGTTCTTAATCCTGCGTTCAGAAGGTCATGTCAATGTCGTCCAGCCAAAAGGTTTTAGACAGACATGAGCTCTCAGTGAGGAGGTTCAGTAATTCACTGAAACTGTTAAAAGCTATTAAGAAATATGTGGAAAATGCATGGTTTAGCATGTGATTAATGTAGAGATTGCAGAGGTGAGCAGAAATATGAGAGGTTTTTGGAGAGATGAGAATAGGAAGTGGGTCTCTGTGTGTGTGTGTGTGTGTGTGTGTGTGTGTATCCTCTTGATGCAGAATAGAGTTGTCATATTTAAATAAAGACATAATTAGGGTAACATCCTGGTTTTACTGAAAGCTGCTCACACTGTTCAATGGACAACATCATTCTGCAGAGAAAAGCAGCATTTATCTCCTGCATTTGGTAGGAGTCCTACTCGGTAATCTCACCTGGGGAGATGCATGTTTAGTAATTTCTGCAATAAGGTTGGCACCTTTCTTTCCGTTGACCTCATTTCTAAGTTTTTATACAAGGATTAAGCAAATCCTGAATGAAATCAATGAATGTGGCATTTTGCTGAAAGCCTCAAAGTTGTTCCTGCCCTGCAAGCAGACTGAATGTTATCCTTAAGTCTTTGGCACAAAACCTTTTATCATTTCTACTGAAAATACATTGAAACTGTTTGGATCCAAATCATGTCCAGTAATAAAGTTCTTCCAGCCACCGTCGAACCTCAACATCCATTTCCTTTTTTTTTGCCTTTGTAATTAAATAAAAATGAAAACAGAAACAATATGCATACTGCACAATCAATTACTGTAAAACATTGCCACTGTTTTCAGATGTCCTGTACAATAAATATCATTCTTTAAATAATGACGAGTTGTCATTGAGGAATATTGCTTGGCACACTGCTGCACCTCTTGTAAAGCAGCTCAATTGTGGTAAAAACAACAAAAAAAACCCTGTTCTGATTATTTTGGTCAATTTGAAATCAAGATTATTAGATAGTTATTATTAGGTACAATGCTCCAGGTCTGATAGTTTGTAACTTCTGGGTCAATTAGACTAAATGTTCTGTGTCAGATTATCACAATGATGCTTTTCCTAAAACATATCCGCTAAGTTTCTTTTCTTTTTTGTGCACACATTACTACTGAAAAAATGTTTTTATTATCCATCAGGCTCCAGCAATTCTGTTTTTTACACCGAACAAATGTTCAGTTAGACCGAGATGTGTGTTTATGTAGATGCGATGACATCGTTTCCTGCTCTAAATGTGCCGAGGGCAACTGAGTGTTTTCATTCTTCATTGCTGCATTTCTTCCTCCACCCTGACAAGTGAAGGTAAAACATTAGGCAAACATCTGATTTCTGACAAAGTATCTGTCTTCATGAAAAACAAAAAGCAATGTTTGCTGAATCCGGCACTCTGACTGGGAACATCTGCTAGATGCTGCAAATGTAAATGTCAGTATATTTACACCATGGATCTAAAATATGGTGCTCTGCTGTCGTTCTTTGTAGGTTGTTTTCATCGTCACTTATCATTATCACAAAGAATACCGTATTTTATCAGGATACAGCTTTAAGTCCATATCATCCACATAAGTCAGTCACATCAAGATTCTAACTATGCATTTGATTTATGTGATGACTAAACACACATATGGCAAAACAACACAGTAACTTCATTCACTATGCAGGGAGAAGACTCAAAGTCCCATTTGATGGAAACGAGGCTTGTTCAGTCATCAGTTTAATGAACATAAAAACTCCTCTGCAGCCACTAAATCATCTATGCTCCTTTGTGAGGATTTCTGAACTCGAGTATCGGCTGATCCGCCATCTGACCTAAATTCCAGCTGATCAGCAGGAGGTAAGAGGCTCAAAAACACTTTGCTGTCCTCAAAAGACACTTCAAGGCAAAATTAAGATATCAGGGATCAGTACAAGGTACAAGTGCTTCAAGTGCAGAAGATAGAGCACTCCTGTTTAGTCCTAATGAAATGTAGTCCTACTCTTGCTGTTTCGCGGTCATCATCCGTGTTAGAGTAAATATTTCCTCTCCTGTAATCCATTGTTTCTGCGTCACACTGAAGTGACTCCTGTCTGCTTTTTGGCTCTTTCGGGTCTCCTGGATGCCGTGTTGAAAATTATGATGCCATATTTTCTCGATTTAGAGCAAATGCATTTCCCTTGCTGTGATTGAATGATGTTGGCTACGTGACCCATGAGAGCCAGATGCTATTGGCTCTGATGGTTCGATGAAGGTGTCACTCATCCAAACGGCCCAGTGGGCTCCTGAGAAACTGCCCCATGTTATTTATAAAGTCTGATTACCATGCTGAAGCACAGAGTGAACAGAGGGCTTTTTGTTTGTGGTACTTTGACTCTTCGTCTTTCGCAAAACGATTGTCGTTAGGTGGCTTGAGTGGATGTAAAGGTTGCAGGGTGGTAGCTCTTGAGGACTGGAGTTTAAATAATACCGCTACAAAACTTCTGTGCTTTGCCTTGTTTTGCATTTTGGCACAGTAAATGATCAGATCCCGTACTGTGATTTGCTAAATGTTTTGGATTACAACTGCACTTTCACATCACAAAATAAATCTTCTAGGCAGATGTTTTTTTTTTCTTAAAATATTCACTGTTTTCCATCTTAATTTAATAATTCTCAGCAACATAGGTGTTGATATTTAGATCTCGAACATCTTCTCAATTCAAATAAACCTTGCAGTTCTTGTATTTTGAGTAGATCTCTCAAAATGAGGCCCAGAGTTCAAGGGGTCACAGATCATCAGCGAAAGAAAAAATATGTACATTTTATCAAAAATTATTGTAATGAACTAATCTAAACAGTGTTGATCTTTTTGCTGAATCCTAACTTACATGGTTTAACTGGTATGGTGTGGGGTTGGTTTTAAAAAGATTTTTAATATTTTGAGGGCATAAACAAAGTAAACCACCAAATCTTATATCAGTCTGGATGAAAGACTAATTACATCAAACCAAACTGCATAATGTGTTTTCAAGTGTGTCTACACAATTAGAATGATTAAAAAAAAAAAATAAATAAATAAAATTGCATTGTGTTAACTGTATCAGGAACATTTTTATAGAAAAGCATCATTCTCTGAGGACACAGTTGTGTTCTACAAGCAGGCAGATGCAGCATCCAGAGTCAAATATTAGGCACAAACTGTAATGAAAGGTTATCGAAGGATCATTTGAGCAGCACCGAGGCAGATCAGAGAGTCCGGTGGGGATTTCGTTCATCTCTACACATTCCTTTAAGCTGATGTTTACACAGGAACGGGCTTATCAAAGGACGTGTGTCATTGAGGCCATAGAAAGCCTGAGCTGTGATAAACCCACCTGCTTCCAGATGGAATCAGTGAAAGGAGAATCCTTATAAAAAAAGGGTTTTGTAATGAATCAGACCTTATTCTCTTATTCAGTAATGCGTCATGCACACCAGAGAATTTAGCTTTTCACAATAAAAACAAAACTGCAACAGCTGCAAAAGTACCCCATCGCTATACTGAGATTTGGGAGATCAAACTGGCTGATAAAAAACAAAACCTGTCCGTGTTCTCCGAAGAGACAGGATAAATTGGGGAAGTGCGCAAACACGCTCACTTATGTACTTGTGTACCAAATTCTGCATGCAAATGAGAAGGGATGATAAGGAGTGTGTGTGTTGGACTACCCCAACAATTCCTCATGATGTCCCCCATAAGTTTCTGGGAAGAGGAAATTTGATGCTGCAGTTTGGTCTTCAATCGGCTGCATGGTTTCTAATAGCATGAGGCTTCACATCCCAGCGCTTTAGTTCTGACCTCGTCCCTTGAGAACTACGTGTTGTGCAATCTTGAAGTTTAGCTATTTCTTTACGGTGACATGTTCCAGAAACACCTTTGGAATATTGTATCTCAAATGGTGTAGCAGTGGTTATTATTTACTCAGATTGTCTAACTCCTCATATTTTTTCATCACTGTTACCATCATTAGCATAACATTCAAAAAGGCCCTTCTCTGCAGGCTGAAACAGCGTTGCTGCCGTTTTGGCTCTCCATCGTACGCATCTATAATAACTAAAGCATTCTTCATCAAGACCTTTCAAAGGAAATCCTTATTCTGCATATTTCTCCCTCATTGTCATGCAGTCAGTCCAGTATGAAGTCTTCAGGGGCAGATCAAGAATCCAGATCTAATCACACACACACACACAGAGGACTTGTACTGCCTCATAGTTGTATTTAGAGTTTAGATCGGGCCTAAAATATCCAATCCGAGCCTATAGGAATTCTGTCCAAGTCTACTCCGACCCGACTAATTAACATTAATTATAGACTTGAGTCCCAAGTAAACCCAACATATTATTTTAAGATTTTGCAGCGTTTGTTTGTAAACCACCATTTAAGTTAGCAGTAAAATGTCTCCTGTTTATTTAGTTTAACATCTTCCAGCTCCATTTCGTTGCCCCTTGTTACCGTAGCGTGAGTCAAGTGCAGATCATTTGGGATGTGTGACTGATTGGAGCAGAGCAGGGTCGGGTTGTGTGTGCATGCAGTACGCTGCAGGTGGGTTTGGTTAAGGCTTGGGTTGTAAACCTAAACTCTAGCTGTATTCTTGTAAATACCAAATCTGTTATTTGTTTTGTTTGTTTTTACCATATCATAGGCAGTCAGTGAGTCGCAACGGTAATGCAAACCTTTCTCAGCCATTACTTTCACATAACTCCCCCCTAATGTCATTGTGCTTCACCATAACCTTAGAGCTTCTCCTCTCCGCTGTGGTATCTGCAGCTGTTTTAATCTTGACCCCTCAACAGCTGGATCATCTAGCTGAGGTCCAAATGTATGGAGTGACGTGGAAAATTTCAGAACCTCAATTTTAAGAACCTCACAGCTCCTAAAGTTGAATAAATGGTCTCTGAACAGATGCTAAAATCTGAGTCTTGATTTAGGAATGTCAGGTCACAGATGATTAGCTTCATCTCCAGCAGATGTAGGTCATGCAGAAGAAGCTGATTAATTAAGATTTTGCTAAATGCCGCATTATGGGGTAACTGGCTAATCTTTCTTTTCACGCAGATTTGAGCTAGTAAATATTGTTTTCTACAATTTAATAATTTTTCACTTTGTCTGACAATAACATATTCCGCCTGCTGCAGCTCGATGTCTCTCTGCTCCACTCCTTGTGCAGAAGGAGGATCAGATGCTACCGCACCCTGGAAAGATACCCTTTGAATTCCAAGTAATGAGCAACTCTTGCATGAGAGCAAGAGACTCGGAATTAGGTCAAGTCTCCCACCCTGTTGTAGCATTAGGGGTTCAAGCCACGCTGGAGGATCTGAGGGTTACAGATTGACAAATGACAACCCTCAGACAAAACATTGGACTTTCAAGTCACTGCATATTTTGTCTTTCTGAGTTGATTTGAGGAGCAATTTGATTTACATGAATTGTTATTCTATCTGACGTTGATAAAGCTATAAAAGCTCTCCATGGCCTGCTCTGGTGTTTTGGTTCTGGAGCTCAAAATTCGTCCACAGAAGCAACAGCTGAATCTTGTGTTGTTTTTTTTTTAATGTTTTTCTTCACCATTTATTGTTTGTAGCAGATTATCTATTCAGGATCTAAAAGGGGGCTGGTCATTTTTTTATAGTTCTCTATTTTTTCCTATTAATTTGTTGGATGACTTTCCTCAAAACAAACTTTAATCAGCATTGATTGTCATCAAATCTAGCGTACAAATGTGCAGTTTTGGATGCTTGACGCTGATATTTGAAACCGTCGTATCTCAAATGTGGTTCAGAAAGCGGCCGTCTGCACAGCCATTAGAACCCGGCTCATTCTCCCACTATCTTTGCTGGTTGGATCTCAACATTATTAATGGCTCCATTAATTTTACAAAGGTCTCATTTTGTTAGTGCCATAACACAAGTTTAACTTTTAAATCAGACACAGGGAGACTCAGAGCAGGTGAAAGAATAATAAATGGTATGATAATGTGCTGACCTTGCTGTAGTCATGAATAATCGTTGTTGTGGAGGGTGATCGTGCCATTTATATTTCAGCCTTATTTGCACTTTGCAGAGTGGGCCGACCTGTCACTGTTAAACACTTCTAGGGAGAAACCAGGAGCCGGACCAAAACTAGCAGCTGGACCTGAGGAAATTTAAGTTTTAACAAAAGTACATACGATAAAACGTGTTTTCTTGTCATTACTTGTGCCTGTAGATATCACATCTGTTTTCACTTAAAATGAGAGAAAAAAAGCAAAACATTTTAAGGTAATATTTAAAATAAAATTAAAAATACAAGCTAGCTCTTTATACATTTTAGTTTTGGGGTGCTGACCAATAATAAAGCCTGATAACATGATGAGGCATGAATGCGTCAAGATGTTGCAGAAAATACTGATTAGTTTCTTATCGTCTCGGTTCTGGACTGGAATGTCTGACTTACTTTTAAATACTCCAATAATACCAAACACAGTGTCTTCTTCACTCAGTAACATTTGCCACAATGAAGAAAGAAATGTTGCCCCTCAAAATTATTTTTGTTTTTCCAGAAAATCTTGTCATTTTTGTAGGGTTTTACTCTTAAATCACAACTTTTAAAATAAAGAGAAAGAAGCTATCGTCCTGACAAAAAAAAGAAGAAAATGTTTTTTGAAAAGAATACTTTATACTATTCAGCTCCATCTCGCACTGAGACTTTGTCCTTAAGAAATATAAAGAGAAGTGCAAGTATTGATTTAGCTAGCGGCTCTCAAGGCCGAGTTACAGTCACACTTTTTAAAGTTTGCGTGAATAGTGAACAAGCAGTGTTGCTTGTATTCGTGATGCGCACTTTGGTGCAGTATGAGTGAAAAATGGCGCATGAGCTGTGCAGAGTTGCAACAAATTCAGAGGTGCCTTTGGCTCTTGGCCACTTCAATGTGTCATCTATAAACCTATTTTTATGTACCATGTATTTACTTATCTGTAAAAAGAGGGACTTTTTGAGTGTTTAACCGGCTGCTCTCCCATCAGGGCTGTTGAAGCAGAAATTTGTCCAATCTTGCTCAAAAACCAATATATCTGTTTCTGCTTTAATTTAAAACTGATCAGTCAAGATCCAGATGCTAAAAGAGAAGCAATGTCATGTGATTCTTAATTATACAATAGTGAAATTTGAATTTTACTTTTTAAGCTGTCTTGGATTTTGGAATTTAGCTACTAACGCAGTAGGCTTCTCCACTTTTAAAGCTGATAAAATCCTGTATTTACAGGCTTTTTCAACAGCCACGGTGTATTGGCCTTTTCATTTAGGCCGCCTAAATATTCCCTAAATTCTCTGTACTGATGCTGCAATCCTCAGAGTCAGGTAAAAGCAAACGTTCTTATACTTTGATGGTAGGGAGTTATGCATTTGCATAAATATTAATGAAACATCTGGCAGCTGCAGGGCATGTGTTATCTCCTTGTTATCATCTAATGTATTTTTAATTATTGCGTATTACTAGTTAGGCACCAACCATGAATGTAACCAAGGGCTCCGGAGCCTCCAGAGTTTCCACAACTAACATTTTCCCCCGACATAATCACGTCTCCCATCACTGAGCTCAGTTTATGTTACAAGCCTCTGTGAAGCTTGGTCTACCTTGCATACGTGAGCAGTCCTCCTGGCATCAGTCACCAGCAAACACACACACGCACGCCCGCACACACACGTTCCGGGCGCTGTGTTGTGAGTCAGTGCACCTCAGTGGTTTCACCGTGTCCTCCCCTGAGTCTTTGATTGTAAATGAGCTAAACCTTAATGTTTGCCACGCTGTGGCGGTAGTGGGGAGGGGCGGGTGGGACGGCGCAGGGCGGGGGTGCCCTCCCTCTCATCTTTTAGCCCTCTACTCTCCCGGGCGTCCTCGTCGTCTCACCAGGTCCAAACAGTGAAGTCATACCTTCCAAGGGGGCCTGTTTTTGTGCAGTGTCTGATGATGTCACCAGCAGCCAATCAACATGTAGCACAACGCGAAGAAGTGCGAGTGTGTGCTCGTACGTCGGTGTTAGCGTGTGAGCGAGGGGGAGAGGGTGAGGTGACGGTGGGTGAGAAATCACAGCTGGGAAAAAAAAAAAAGTCGCTCAGTTATCTGCTATCTGCTTCTTCAAGCTTTCTTTTACAAAAGCAGAATCATATTAAAACCCTAATCTTTCTGATAGGATTTCTCTCATAATCGTTTTAAGAAAGCTAAATATTGCTTTTTGTTGATATTAACCTTCTCCAGTGTTTTATGGTGGCGAGGTCATTCACAATAAGAATTAAATATACAATGAACACTTTGATCGAAGCATGATGAAAGCAGTTTTCTTCCATTGAGGGAGGTCTATGCTGTATTTTTCCATGCCTGTGTAATGCTGCTGCAGGACGTATTTCAAAGCTCAGCATCTATGGTCACGGCTTCAATAGATATTTAATTATCAAAGTAGTTTAATTGTTTGTTGCTGCTCCATGATGAACAAATGTTAATTGCATCACAGAGACAGTATGAGGAGACTGTAACTAAGCTGAACTTTTGAGGTTTTTTGTTGTTCTTGAGAAGCTTCTTTGCTTCAAAAATTTTTCTTCTGTTCTACTTATCCTAAGTTCTTTAAGATGATGCAGCTGGTTTATATTCATAAACGGTTTTTTTTTGGTTGAGATGGGGGGGAAAAAACAACAAATTTTACACCCCGTCACATCAAACTGCACTTTGGTGATGCACTGAACCAAAGATTGGTTTGAGTAACTTGGGGAGAGGCTTTGGTAATAGTTGCTATGGTAATTGCACAGCATTGCCTATTGACCTTATTTTCTATAAAAGTACTCAAAATAACCATTTTGAGAAATGTTGTTTACTGACTTGCTCTGACATCTTCTCCTTTTGTGTGTTGATTAACCTGTCAAAGTCATATAAACTATCCAGAAGTCCTTCATTTTTTTTTTCTCACACCAAAACATGTCTGTTTCAAACAGCTTCTGAAAGACCAACATGATATTTGTCACAAAGCAGCGGGGAGTTCAAAACAATATTCCAGTATCATTTCTATGTTTCTGCATTACAGTGGGCCCCTAAGTACCGCATTTTTCACAACTGAATTTTCTTTCTAATCTGCGAATAGATGGATTTTCCTCAAATAACAGAAAACCTGACAGGAAAATCCGCAAATTAGGTGAATCCTCCTCGAACAAATACTTGTGGATGTCTGAAGAATCCAAAGTAACAAACAGCTGAACTTGTTCACAAGCAAGTAGAAAATCTCAACCAATAAGTAACTATACTTAATCCTAATTAGTAGCTTAGCATTCCTCTGAATTCCTGTTAGGTTTTCCCCATTCACTGCTTCTTTTGCAGCACACAGCACACTAACTGCCAAACAAATGGCAGACCTCAGATTCCACCGTAAGAGCTGCGTTACCCATAATGCTGTGCATCATATGTTAGAGCTGTCCTTCCTGCTCTTAGTGATTCAGATACTTTGTTTTGGTCTCGTATCGTGGTGAAGGCTCAGTGCTAAATAACTATCAATGGTCACAAATGTTTGACAGGATAAGTTGAAAAAAACTTTATAATTAGCTTTGCCTTTTCCTTGTTAGGACTTTGCTTGCTTGATGTTGTTTTGGTTGAGGGCGTCTAACTAGCTGGTTTTTTTTTCAGCAGTTGGCTGGCTTACTCCTGTTGCTAACCTGTATGATTTATTTATTTCCAATTTTTTTTTTTTTTACATTTCTGTCTTTATGCAGATCTTACGCATTACTATTATTATTATTGAGTTGGTGTGTTACGGCCCGGCTCAGATGGCCGCAACAAAAAATAGGGAGGACACAACAACCAGAATAATCTTTCAGCCCTTTAGAGGCATTTATTAAAACTTACTGCCTAGGGAATCATGAGCGGCAGCCAAAGATGTGCTCCCTCAGCCGGGTGCTCCCCCAGTCATGGACCTTGTTGGCTCCCAACTCCCACAATGTGTCAAGCGATCTGCCGGCGTCGCCTCTGTATCTGACTGGGCCTGGTTCTTGCCGTCTACACCTGGATCTTCTCATGAGTGGAACGGCGCTCCTTAAATACAATCCAGGTGGCCATGTAATCAGAGCAAATTGTGTTTCTGAAATGTGTTTCTGAACATCAACTGTAAACACAAGTTGACGTTCACCAGTCTTCCAGTATGTTATAAATTAAGTTGGAGTTTATAGAGGAAACTATCCTCTAAGCATCAACGTTTCGCTCTTATGTGGGAGCTGTAAGCTTGCAGAAATGCTTAAACTCTGGGGGCAAAACGCACCAAATGGTTCCGTTTTCAAGTAGAGATCTTTTTTGTTTTGAAGAGATACATTCAAAAACCCCAATTTTGTGAAGCCTTTAAACTTTACACACTTGGCTGAAGAGAACAGGTTCACCCAGCAGAATCTGAGAGAGAGTGGAAACAGTGAAGAGTGGAGGTACGTTTCTAGGGGAAAACAGCCAGACAAAAGGGATTACAGAACAGATAACTGAATTTATTGCTCTCATTGATCAACCCATCGCTCTGGTCAGGAACATTGTTTTTTTTCATTAGCGCTGTATTTTCCACATAGAGCTACAGACTGAAACAGATGAAATCAAGTGAAGTAATTTTTGGAAAATGTTCTGGATTAAAAAAGAATATCACTTCAGTCAATTTCATAATGATTGTTCTGGTTTGACATTTTGCATAGGCTTTGCTGGGCGGCGCAATGTTAAACATAGAGACGCTTCCTGTCTCAGTTCATAGAGACATAAAGGACAAAGTTCTTGTTCTGTTTGCCGTCTTACTTTTTCAGTTCTGAAGGACATTCTTTCAGCTGCTAAGACATATGATTAGACGCATTGACTTGGAAGATGATACCATTCATTCTTCTCCTCTTTAAACTGAGCCATGTTAGAACTGGCATGGGAACAATAGAAGGATTCAGATTCAGAGAGGATGTTCAGGGCTTTATTATCCAGCTCAGAGTGAATTCTGTTCAGAAAGGGTCAAAGGTCGCGGTATTTCTGAATATCCAGACATTTACGCCACACTACTTCTTTCCTGACGCCTCTCCGTGCTCTCGGAGACAAATAGGATGATAAAGCTTCTGTTGAGGCACTGTAAGTGGTTTAAATTACTCTTACTGATCTTTCTTCATCCTTCCCTCTGCAATGAATTTCTCACTTGCTTACATGCTGCTCAGATTGCTGAACTTGCGAAGTGGGCTTTCTCACCATATCACTCTCTTCATGAGAGGAACATCATTCTTTTCTTTTTTTAACCTGAACTAACCACTGCATTTCTTATCGAATCACAGAATACTATACTTAGTTGGTAGTCAAGAATATTTGTATTTACTGTGCTTGGCATTAATATATTTGGTGAGGTAGAAAGACTTTTAGTCAGATATAAAGGAAGAGACTAATTGGGAAATGTCTTTTTCGAGGGATTATTTGTGCCACACTATCTGAAAAAAGCATCTACCCTTTGAATGGTGGGTAAGACTTTAAGTAGATTGATGCATATCTTGGTAAGTTTAGTCTGACTTGTGCTTTGTGTCCCAGGTGCCCACGGAGTGCGAGAGGAGCCCCAGTTTGTGACGGCACGCGCAGGAGAGAGCGTCATCTTGGGATGCGACGTGCCTCACCCGCTGAACGGAAAGCCCTATGTGGTGGAGTGGTTCAAGTATGGAATGCCAATCCCTTTCTTCATCAACTTTCGCTTCTACCCTCCTCATGTGGACCCAGAATATGCCGGTAAATGTCCAAAATATAGTCCCGCTAATGGCTTTTTAGCACAGACAAGGAAAATGGAGCAGCTTAAGTCAAAATGATAGGAGGAGAGACATTTTTGGTGTTTACATGTTCTCTTTGGATGAAAGAAATTAATCTTTTCTTTATATACAACTCATTTTTTGCTCATTTGTAGCTATATATTTATGACAGTGCTCACAGACTTCTTCAAGAAAGGACATTAAGCTTCCAGTCATCTAGTAGCGCACTGATAAATCAGCCGTGATTTCCTTAATTTCGGGAGATCAGCGATTGGCCAATAAGTACACAAGAAACCAATATAATTACCAAGCTCATGTACTTACGCAAAGGCCTAAAAATATACGTTGATAAAAAAAAAAAAAGTCCTAAAAATTAATTACATTTTGAATTGGCAGACAAGGCTTTTTAAAAACTGGTGATCGCTCAAAGAACTGCAATCATTGCACGCCAATAATGAGCCTATATCGATTCGTAGAAACTATATATAGATTTAGATATCTGTATCTGTCTTCTTTTTCTGCCCTGCTTTGATGTAAGCATTTTGTCTGAGCTGCCTGATCAGCTATGCTCTCCCCTGTGTGAATTATGACAGCATAAATGAGATGACATTTCCTTAAAAGGCAGCAGCTCTTTCCATCCCACATTATTTATGTGCAGTAGGGGTCTGACTGTATGTCTTAGACTCAGGGATTTTTTTTTATTATGCTGCTATTCATGTCAAACTGTAGCACATAAGTTGTCATTTTAGGAGTGAGATGGATTCAGCAACCACCAGGACTTCAGCTATCTAGATACCGAGCATTATGAGATTACATAACAGAGTAATGTAGCTGGTAGATGTCATGCTTTGCATTTCAATGGCGATCTCTCTAGGGTTTAATAAACATGCACTGTTTTCAGTTGTGAGCTGCAGCCCCTTCACCTGCTGCAGAAGGTCCATACTTGATAGAAAATAATAATAAAAAACAACTTTCCTACAGGATCTGTTTGTTGATCATTTTAAATTGGTAGCCAGTGCAAGTACGTCAGTGTTCATTTCTGATTGACTTCTACTAACTGCTCAGCTGTGGAGTGCATACCTGGTTTTGTAGTCAGATGTTTCACACTTTTTCATTTTCCATGAAACAGTGTGTACAAAAGTGGAAGTCTATTCACTTTCATCCTGAACAAAATATAACTATATATGTCACAAGTGTCAAACTCAATGCTCATGGGCCAAATCTGTCCCACCATAACTTTTTATGTGGCCCTCTAGGCTCCAAATTGCATCAATTAGTCCCTCCAGTTTTTCACAAATCTGCAAAATTCCTACAAAATCAACAAATCCCCCCCTTTTTTCCTGATTTTTACTGAAAAACATTCTTAAAATTGGCCAAAAACATTGGGTTTAAGTGACTGCTTAAGTGACTTACTTGCCTCAGTCACGGACTGATATGGCAAGTAAGTTACATTTAGCATCATACATTAGCGAAAATATCCTAAAAATTCCTTACAAATATTTCTAAATTAGGTTTGATTGGTGGACTCCCCCTCACATCCAGTTCAATGCATCAGCCGTAAACTTAGTTTAACCCATCTTTGCTGTCACTGGTGAATAAAATCTATTTAAAAGAAATAAAAAACAGATGCTTAGTCTGATGGTTGTGGCAAATAAAGCCTGACGGGTTGCCAGACTTATAATACGCTGGGAGAAACTTGTGTTAGGAGTTATTAGGCAAAAAAAAAAGCTAAAGCTATATCAGCCAAAATCGGATTTGGCAGATCGGCCTTGTTAAAGATCAGTGATTGGTCAGAAAATCTGTGTATCTTTTCTAAAAAGAGTTAAAAAAATTTTATTGTCACTTTTACAATCTGCATAAAGAATAAAAATAAAAAACACCCCAAAAAACTTTCATGTTTTCCTAATCTACCAGTATTGTCCAGTTTTACCTCAGTGTGGAGCCTCGACATGAACCCGATAATGTCTGGATCAAATTATCCGCAGCGTCAGCATTCTAAGTCGCAAACCCTGGAACTTTATCTGTAATGAGACACATTTTTACTTTTAACAGGGGTGATTTCAATCTACAGATCTGTTTGAAAGCACACCGATTGATTCACCACTGTCTATATCAGATAAAGATGTCAAACACTTCCTGTCTCACCAGCAAGAGAACGCTGCAGATTAGAATATCGCTGGAAATAACGATGATTTGCATAGTCTTGAATATCATCACACACACTATGAAGTACAGCATCGAGATGTCTTCGATGAGTACGGGTGGCTGACAATGAACATATTTGTTTGAAATACAGAATCACTACCTGTAAGAAACACCAGATGTGTTCTGATAACGCCTGTGGATTTTCTGGCAGCACATGCTGAACTCCTGGGTAAGTCCTCCAAGGCCCCTCCTGCTGCATCTTACAGTGCAGTAACCAGTGAAAATTTATCTGACGAAGCCATGCTATTTATTTTATTTATTTATTTTTTACAGTCCTTTCTCTGTTCTAATGAATTTTGTACAGATCTGTAGAGAAGTGCAGGGGAATCGACTGGTAAGAGCAGTTCCACGCCCACGATATGAAAGGACCTGAAGCGATTGGGACTGAACAGCTATAAGAAAACCAGTAATTAGTCAGGTTGACTAGAGAAAACGGCTTCATTTAGCAAGGAAGCATAAAGATTGGTCATGTGATCTGATGTCCAGATTCACTCTCTTCCAGACTGATGGACGCTTTAGGGTAAGAAAAGAGGCAGATGAAGTGATGCACCCATCATGCCTAATGTCTGCGGTGGGAGGAGCACTGATCGCCAGGCAGGGTGTTTTTCTAATAATTTTGAAACATATCTTTATTTTATTCTGTGTCATTTCATGAACATGTTTAGCAGATGGTTTTATCTAAAGTGACTCACACAGTAGAATCAAAATGAAAGCTTCAGCCACTCCAAAGGAAAGTACACTAAAGTTAAATCCCACTACAGGTGGGACAGGAATGTTTATGATCGTTAAGTAGATGAAACGTTCCCTGAGAGATTAGCTTTTAATTTTACACTGGACTCTCTCTAGGATATCCATGACCTGATACTGTTGGGAAACGTTTTTAAAATAAAGTATTGGTGACATGTCAGTGAACATTTTTCAAGTGAACTTCTTAAGTAAAGATAAACCTTTATTGGCCTTTGTCACCTCACCTCTAACTTTATCTAGCTTGCCGGTAAGGAGAAGCTACTTTTAAGAACTTTGTATCTCTGATGTCATGTAAATCATAAAGACAAAAATATCTTATCAAAACTGACTCACAGATGCTGGATGGGCTGATTGCTGCTGTAAAAGGCTCTGAAACAGGGAGGTTTCCAGCCTCCCTTCTTTCACCATTTCTGAGCATTTCTTAAAGTATTATGTAAAAATAAACTTTTTCGAACTTTACATCATGTTATGATGTTATTCTCTCATCATAAACATACCCAGATTGTTGCTTTTATTCCTTCATGCGTGTTAGAGAAATTCTTGAATCTCCTGTGGCAGCCATCCAGCTGTGAAAAACACCTGGGTGGACCGACCTCCGCCTTCAAGGTGCAGGTCTTCCTCAGACCTCAGGTCTTCCTCAGAGCCACAGTTTCCAAGCTTCCAGGTTTTAGAGCTTCCGGCTCACAGAGCGCCTCTGCCCTGCTACTGCCCGGCTCAACTCCTTCAGACTAGCCAGCAGCAATTAGCAAACTCCTGGAGGAACTGGGGATCTGCCGAGTTTATCATATGAGCTGCTTCTCAGTGAAACGCTGGTAAAAACGTTAAAGGGTGGTTAGAGCAGCCATGAAGTGACAATTTCCAGAAGGCAGAGTTTCAAAAGAGCAGGAGCTTTTAAAGAGACCCAATTTCAAGGCGTTAAATTACGAAGTCAAATTTCTTTCAAGTCATGTTTGATGTATAGAGCATTTTTATAAACAACTGAAGGTAACATAGTAACTTGATTGTGCTATAAAATAGGACAATGTGGCTAGAAAATACCTAATACTGCCCCTTTAAGCATACTAAGGTTCTAATTTAAGTTGGTTTCCTCTTATTCTCAACACAGGTCAGGTATTTTGAGACCACTTAACCCTGCTGTCGGTTTAACATATTTGATTTCCTTCCCGAGATAGTTTGAGATTATTGCTATTGTCTGTTAATGACTTTCCCCCCCGCTCCTTCCCTCTACGTTGCACATATGAAAGAGACTCTGTGACTTCAGTCTCAACCAGCACATATCCGCCTTCTCTTATTTGCTCTGGTAAACGTTCCTCGCTGGTAGAAAGAACTGGATGTTGTTTGAGCTGAATAATTACTGTTGTGGGATTACATGCTGCTGAGTTCATTACTGAAAGAAAAGGCTTTTAAGTTTGCCCACACTGGATTTTGTGTGTGATAATGACATAATTGTGACTTTGTGTAGTTAATGGAGTGTGGAGACAAAACAAGGCCAGTGAGATTTTAGAGTGTTTCGTTTTAAATGCCACCAAAACCCCTCGGTGACTTCTAACCACAATCGGCCGTATCAGTGCTCGCAGTCTAAATGGATCTTTTCTGTTTTTACGGGTGCCTTTAATTTTACGGCTGCAGTCAAATGACATGGAGGCATTATGCAGTAACCCGCTGCCACTTTTATAGAATGAAGCGGTTCTTTGTGTGCTCTGCACGTCATCGTCATATCTTTGGCTTTGATTTGCTGCTGTTTTTGTGTCATGAAAAGCGCTGTTGAATATTTTAGGCCTTACATTAGCAGCACATGTAGGGAATTTTCCAATCAATGCTTTTCCTTTAGAGCCAGTTACCAGGGGGGTTTCCATCCAAATCTGTTCCCTGTCTGCCAGCGCTGCGTATCGGACTGATATTTACATTTTCCTGAAACACAAACGTGAAAACTGCACTTTGTAAATACATTTAAGTTTTATTTTTGCAGTATTATGTATAAAATACTAGAATTACCCAGAAAAACAACCAATATGCATGTGACCTGACCCACAGTCTACACCCCAATATAATATGTTTCTTTCCCCATCTTGCTTATTCTGCATAATAATACTATTTTGGATCTTTCTACCTGCTGTGTGTTTAAAATCTAATTGTCTGCGCCACATGCAGCGCTGTATGAGATCAATAAAACTGCTGAGCATGCAGCGCTGCTGGTTTTGATCAAATAAGGAGTCAATTCAGAGCCCAGTCAGGCAAAGCAACGATATCAGGCCGACATTGGAACCACAACCGTCTGACACAAAACCAACGGCATCAGATAAAATGCCTGAAGCCGAGGGAGTGCAGTTCTCCCTAACACACTCCTCGACAAAAAACAAAACAGATGACATAATATCAAACTGCGTTGGAAAGTCACGTGTCTGTCAATGTAGGATCACATGGATAAAGGAGTTTGCAGTACCACCACAACACCGGCCCACTGTCAGCAGAGTGCGGCCCTGAAACAAGAAACGATTAAGTGAGGATTGAAGAATTGATATTGAAGGTCTGGGTCAGAGTTGAAATCTGAACTGATCTCACATATTTGAAAGATTTAGGGACCCGGATCCCAACATGAAGACGTCAGCATAACGCAAGCAGGTATGCACAGGTTAAAATATGTCAAGTGAAGTTTATTGGTATAGCACATTTCAACAAGAAAGCAGTTAAAAGTGCTTTACATGATATAAACTTAACACAATGTACAGACAAAAGAACATTAAATTTCAGTGGCAGAAATAAAGGAGCAATAATAAGTTGCAAAACAGACTAGAGTTAATCAATGTTTCAGTTTTTATGAGTAAAAGGCGACTATAAACCGGTGATTTAACTCTGAGCTGATCAGAGTTTCAACTGTTTTCCACTTTTCTGTACGCTTGTTTCCAGACCAGTGAATGCTGCTTCTCCATGTTTGGTTCTGGTTCTGGGGATGCAGAGCAGACCAGAACCAGAAGACCTGAATAGTCTGATACAACAGCTCTAATGTGTTTTGGTGCTAAGTCATTCAGTGATTTATGAACAGAAGTATTTTAAAGCCTATTCTCTGAGCTGCAGTGTAAGAACTGGAGGGATGTGCTCTACCTTCCTGTTTGTAGTGAAAACGTGAGCAGCAGTTTTCACAAGTCTGTGTAAAAAAAATATATTATTGCAGAAATAATACAACAATAGATAAATGCAAGGATGATATATTGTAGCAGCTTTTTTTAAATAATCTTTTATTTTTATCTTGGCTGTCTATTTGTGACAATTATTTTGCTTGTAAATCCACACTTGTTCCATATTCAGATTCATATCAAGGTGTTCTGGTTCACTTCCCCATTCAGCCTTCCTTCAGTCATATAAAGTCTACCAATACCGTTAACTGAAGACACCACACCATGATGTTTCTTACTGCAAACGTCACTTTTAGCTTGTCGACTACTTTCAAAATGTTCCTTAACACCAGTAACAGGCAGCATCAATTAGTTTCAAACCCAGAACCTGCCAAGGAACTGGTTGTTTTTCTTGTAAACAAAAGAATGATGGGATCGGTGACTCCCTTCACTCTCACTAGCAATTTATTAAAGGGACGTTAAACAGTAGCAGCAGTATGCTGGGAAAAC
Source organism: Brachyrhaphis roseni (assembly GCA_903066815.1). Classification (NCBI taxonomy): domain Eukaryota; kingdom Metazoa; phylum Chordata; class Actinopteri; order Cyprinodontiformes; family Poeciliidae; genus Brachyrhaphis; species Brachyrhaphis roseni. The sequence goes on from CAEFZY010025784.1 coordinate 64,006, forward strand.
ATGATGTTCTTGAAATGATAACTTTTTAAAGCCATGGTATATAGTGAAAGTAGATTGATTCTTCTCTGAAGTTCTTTTTGTTAAACTTGCTAGAGATTTGCCTGATGCAGTTATTTATGTTGAAGTCCACGACTTAACATGATACCAAAGATCTTTTATGTCCAACATGCTCTTAGGATAAACAGTCAGGGCAAATACCTGAAATAAAGCAAATGCACTTGAATAGTGCAAAGTTATATATTATAATAAAAGAGCACCTTCATAAACTTATGACAGTTTTAACAGTTATCTTAAGATAGATTGCAGAATTACACTTTGGTCTTGCGTCGCAGGAAGCTAGCTGTTATTTCCCCCCTGAGATAAAGAAAATCTGAACTGTATTTACATCAAATGAAGACAATAGAAAATGTATTTATTTAAGTAATTAGCTAACTGCAGGAAAGCAGACAACTAATAACTTAGATCTAATATAGATGCTGCAACTTGGTTCCAATAACTTGAAATCAAACACCATGAACACAATTAAACATAATAGCAGTTATTGCTGTCATGTTTTTTTCTTTGGCTTTGGGTGTGCTACCCAAACATTTTCATGGTCTGCCAGTTTTCTAGTTTTCTCAGCAATGATCATCAGTTTATGGCTGCAGCGTTTTATTGCAGTCCATCGCCTTGTTAAAACATGTCAGGCCTTCTTTGCAATATTTCATAGTGGCCTTCAGGGGAAACTAAGGTTTAGCTATTACCACATGTGATTTTTATTTTGTCCTGCAGAATTTAAAGCAAGCCAGGCAGCTTACAGAGCCGTGGTGTCTCCCAAGATCTCGTTATCAGCTCCCCCTGAGCTTTCAGGGATCAAGGATCCTTGTTCAAGGTTTTACAGAGTCCCCTGGTAGTAATAGTTTAAACTCTCAGGCCACACAGTTAATTGGAATTTGTCTGCAGCTATGCCATTACCAGTAAGCAAGCCACAAATATGCTAGTGTTTTACACTAGTTTAAGTCCATGAACGAGCCATCTGTTCAGAACCCAGACATAAACATATTCATGCCTTTTAGTTTTAGTAACCTGACAATGTCTGGATATTTTGGAGTGGAAATCAACCAACTTTTCGCACTGATTTGAATCATTTTGGAAGTATTGTTGAAAAATGTAGCACATAATAGAATGCTACTCCGTCTTTGGTAAGCTTGACCTGTCTGCTGTAAACGGGTAAAGAAAACATCTGTGGAAATGTCCAGCGATGTTTAAGCATTTGTCCCCTTACAGATTTCTTCTTCTCGATGCTCGTCACACTAAAATGTTTCAGATCATGAAATTAAGTGTAACATCAGACAAACTTAAACTACATTCAAAGTACACCTTTTAAAGAGAAAAACTGAAGATAAAGCTAATTGGCTACCTACAGGCTGATGGCTGGGGTGGCAACAGCTACCATCGAGCAGAGAGTTTTATCCTTTTTTATCCTTTTGCTGTGGAGTAATTTTGGCCCATTCTTCATTAATCAATAATTGTTTTCCCCTTAGAAAATGAAAGGATCACTGAAAAGTGAAATTTCTATTTACCTGGGGTTTTTTTGGGGGGTAATTTGATTATCAGAAGCATTAAGCATGGAAAAAAAACAAACATAAAAAAAACGGAAAAAGAAGTAAAATACTTTTTTCCAGCCCTTTATGGTGTTCTTCTGCTGTCTCTTTAATCTGTATCACTTTTGTATAAATAGAGTTAAAATCAAGAATTTAATGGTATTTTCAGTCGTGCTGTGAATTTTCTCTTTGGTATTTTACAACCATGTGCAGCTGGGGGAACTCCACTCTCAAAAGGAATCTTAGATGATAGTTTACAGTGAGTCACACATTAGTACTGCGTTCATGTAGACTCACTCAAGCATGGCTTCTCATTTGCTTTAATGCTTTAATACATCTAGTCCAATAGGAGATCCAGAGAAGACACCATTAATGCTCAGCCAATAAGAACTGAAAGTGCCAACTGAAGCTAAATTATCTTTAAACAACCAGTTTTAGTGTAGACATAATTAGCGTTTAATAGCCTAGCATAAATAAGCAGCAAGGCATCCCTCTTCTGTCTTGTTTCAGTCTCAAAGAAAACAGAAATGAATGGAAACTAGACAAATAGAAGCTCATAGTTGTCTTAATGGTTTTCTCTTTGGTGCAGATATGTTATGTGGATCTACACTGCAGGTAAATTCTTTTTTTTTTCTTTCTTTTGCCCATATGTGACCTATGTCTGACTTTTTCATAGCAGTTTGAACAGCTCAATTCGGATGTCTTCACTTTTCCAAAAATATCCCATTTCTGCCACTTCCACATGTGATACCAAATCAGATACGTAACTGATCATTTTCAAAGGATCTGCAGACAAAACTGGCACATCGCATTTAATCCAACTTTTAAGTCGAGCGTCTTAATTTTGCACCAGAAGAAGCAAGACTCTGTAAATCCGGATGTAAACAATGGCTAAAAATTATAATTATGCAATTATGACAGAAGTCTGTGTCAGTGAAGCACATTCCATCACAATCCCACCACTCCTGGTTCTGATCACATGCAACCAGACTTCTTTACAGAAGGAGCAGTCAATGCTCCCCAACATTGGATTCATTACTATTAGTTGTGCGTTTTCTTTATTAGCAAGTTATGATGCTGTGACGTAACATTGCTCCTGGGTAACTTTAAATTCCATCCATATATTATCACTTCTGTAAACATCGCGTCGCTGTGTGACATCGACTTTCTTCTTCCTTTTAGTTGGAAACCGTTAACACAGAAGTCTGACTCCAGTTGTATCTAAATTAGCAGCATAAACGACAATGCAAAAAACAAAAACAAAAAGTGGATTTCAGTAAAAAAGCTGACATAAGCTGCCCCCGGTGCCACACTTACTGTATATTCTTAGCTTCCTGCATTCCTTAAAATTAGGTCATAAAACACTACAATAATCAAGTCTTGACATTCATGCATGTTTCTTAAATTGCAGTGAGAAACACCCTCCAACTGGGCAGTGAGGGGTTTAATGCTGGAACTCAAAGCCCTTTGTTTTGCCTTCGCTTCCATCTGTTTTGATCCAGTTGCCTGATTGCCTGGAGCAACTTGGTTACCCCAGTCTCAGCATTTGATCTGTGATCTGTAATAGTGGAATCCAGCTATTCCTGACGCTACTTACCAACTCCAAAGCTAATATCTGTCCTGATGGATTGTGAGTAACCCCAAGGGTTACCATCCATCTTAAGCACGTTGTCATGTTGGCTTCTCCCCATCCCTCTAAGGGAGTAACGACCTGTCCTTGCCTGAGTGCGTCTTTTAAAATAGAGCACCACACTCATGGAAAACAGGGCATCTCAGGGATACTTAAATGATAGATTGCTCTGTGTATCCAACTGCAGCTTTGATGTCTGATGTTTATACTCCACAGTGTCCTTAGAAACCGGCTTTATGTGTTGTGATGTTTCAATAAGACACTGAGACTTTATCCAACCCTCTGACAAATGTTTATTCCGTTTTTGTCTGGTACTTTTCGTCTCTCATCTCTATAAATAGACCTCTTTTATTCATCCGTCCATTCATTTCCCTTAACTTCTTTGACTATCTTCCATAATTTACCCCCCAACTGTTCGTACTTCGCCGTTTCCTTCTCCGTTGACACCTGATCTCCTTCTGTTTCGTTCAGGTCGGGCCAGTCTGCGCGGCAAGTCGTCCCTGCAGATAGAGAACGTGCGTTCGGACGACCAAGGCTGGTACGAGTGTAAAGTGCTCATGCTGGAGCAGCAGTATGACACCTTCCACAACGGCAGCTGGGTGCATCTAACTGTCAACGGTAGGAAACATCGGGCATCATGCTTTATTCGAGCTGTTCAGTCTAAAGATGTGGGGAACTTTGTTATTTAAGAACCTAATACCTTACTGGTTGCTCCCACTCTCTCCTCCAAAAGATACGTGAAACAGAAAACCAAGTAGCGCTCCATGCGCATTGTATCCACATAGCTATACACATGCAGAACAATGGGTCAGCTTTACAGTTGTTTCATAAAATTCCTAGAAGAGAAAAAATTATGTATTAGTTTGTTTCAAGCTTCTTTTTGTTTTTTTGTTTTTTTTGCTGTTTATAGTTCCAAACCATTATGAAATCCAATGAGTTTAAATCGGATATTGAGTTGTACCGCTGCATTCTTCACACAAGCTGTGCTACAAGGCCATATCACAACCTCAAAATTCAATAGATGTGTTATTTTTGTGGTAAGACAAACTAATGCCTAACTTTGGTGTGGAAAGCAAATGATACATGTTTTACAGCATGCTTTAAGCCCCTTTATTCTGATACCTCCATATAAAATATAGTGCACCCAATTGTCTTCAGAAGTCAACTAAATTACAGAGCTCTGTTCAATCTGTCGTCTTGAAATCGAAAGAGTGTGGCACAACTTGTAAACCTACCAAAAGAAGGACATCAAGCTTGACTGACAGGCTGGGTAAGGACACATTAGGAAGACCCATGATTAATCAGCCATGTTCAATGGTCCATATGGATCCAGATTTCAACATAACCTCAGTTCTGCAGTCCACAACTCTAGGTTTTATTAAAAAAAGAGTAAGAGGAGAGCTATGGTTTAAAAAAACGCCAAGAGGAAACTAAAGGTTGAGCTGGTTTGTTTTCCCTCTTTGTTCGATTGGTATGTGTAAATGTGAGCACAGTCTGGTCTGTGGATGTGTGAAGCTCCTGGAGACATTTTCCAAAGGACTTGCAGCTAGTAGGGAGTTTTCAATAGAAATGTGCATCACATTGCATGTCCAATTTCTGCCTTTACAAATATTTGAAAAACAAAAAAAAGAAAGTGTCTCAATTTACTTTTCCTTCACAAACATGACCTATTTTATTTCAGTTTTTCACACAAAGCCTAATAAAACATTGACATTTGTGGCTATGTGACAAAAATGTAAAAAGGTTCATGGGCTATGAATATTTTGCAATAAGTAGACACAGTGAAACGTCACTTCCTGTGTGTCAGCAGATAACTAGCAAGGCGGAGCTGTTTAACAGTTCTCCGAAAACTGACACAGTTGGACATACGACTGGGTTAGTTAGCAGTGCAGGTCACATGAAAGCTGCTGTCACAGAGTTCCTCCCTGTCATCCAACCTGTACTTCCACACTGCGTTACATACACGGTTCCTAGACGAGAACACCAGACAAGTACCAGACTCTAGAGCTGTGCTCCTCATACTGCACTCAGAACTAAATATCCATCCCCTCATTTGCCAGCTAAAGCCTCCATCATCCTCTAATCAGACGCTCTAGGACACTTGTACTGTGGTAACACACATGGTGTATTATCCTGTATGCGTTGCTGGCGCCTACCCCTGGGGTAAAGGCACATTAGCTCAGTTTCTCTGCATCCCTTCGACTCACCTCTGCTGTTCTCTGTTTTGTGTGAAGCCTCTGGTTTGCTCTGTCTCTTTCCACTTCCTGTCGTTTTTCCCGTGCCCTTCAGCGTCCTGTCACTAAACCAGACATGACCTGCAGCACTTTAGTCACATGACATCAGTCTGTGGTGTTACTACACCAAAAACAACTGAGATCAGCTCTGTTTGGTGGCCTTTTCCCACATGCTTGACAGGCCTGTCACAATACAAATTTATATGGACTGTAGATTGTCCAATAGTTTTAGAATTTATTGCGATAAACAATAATGTTGTTTTGAGATCATTTTCAGCTAACATAATGATTGTGGCATAATGGTGCAAGTATACCTTGGACTGTCACAATACATTTTATTGGATGACAAATTGTCCCAGAAATTATTGCAATAAACAAAATGTTGTTGATTTAAACAATTTCAAAGTAATTTATTGATAGTGTTAGACTTAAAAATGTTGTACAGGACATCCCAGTCTTGAAGTGGAAGACATTTTAAATATCCAAAATAAAACACAACTAAAAACAAGCAAAAAATAAATAGGAAATAAAAATCATAAACAACTGAAATCATAAATCGAATGGATTCTAAACAAAATTGCCCTTTAAAAAATATTATTCACCAGAATAGAAATGATTGAGCTCATTTTGATTTATTATGCCAATAATTGAATAATTTCTTGTTGCGACAGGCTTAACGCTTTGTAAGCAGCCAACATGCAAACACATCTATTATTAGATGTGTTAATGGATGCATTTTGATGTCATTATTTTTTTATTACATGTTATGACAGATGTATGATTTTAAATTTAGGACAATCTAATTCCTGGAATATTTTGGTGTTTATATGGTGTCAATTCAACACAACCACTGTAAGCCAGTCAGAACCTCAGAGTACACATCCTCCCTCAGTGGATCTGCTGGCACCAGGAAAACCATCTGCATCACCTGGGAAACAGCATCACAAAAACATGGAAATTTCTTCTTATGAGTTCTGCTGATAACTTCTTAAATGCTAAGGGTTCTGCACTTCTATTTATAGTTGCTTGTCTAAAATCCACATTTCCCCATCATTGTCAAACATCATAGCTTGTCCGTGATTACACCCAGCACTTAATCTGTCAGCCTTGTTGTCACTGAAGAGTAAGTGCTGCATATAGATTTCTGTTTAGATGAAAATAGATTAGAGGTTGTGCTTCTCTTTCGTCAAGCTTATTCTTCCTTCTTCTGGTTACATCCCCTCTCGACTCAGTTACCCCTGGTTGGACTCTACATGGTGCTGCCTAATAATGTTGATCTCGGTTCTTTTCCTAAGCCCTCAGCATGACTAAACACCCCACTGGGTTTTAGCGAAAGCCACAATCTTAAATGTTTCAGTTTTGTAAACCTGATCTGGCAGCTAGTTACATTCAGTTGTTCAAGTTTTCCCAAATTGAATCTCGCCTTTAAAAAGGATTATGACTACGCTTCAAAACATCGGTGTCTCACTTTATATGCTAACTGAAGTTAAAACGTTTTCTCGTTTTAAAACTTGCATAAAGTAAATGAAAGAAAACTGGGATTTTTCTTTTTTTTTCTTTTTGCATGATGTCTAGTTTGGTTTCTGTTAACCTCATTGGATCTTCCCTCCAAATAGAATAAAAACATTCAGAAGCCTGGAGTTATGAGTGTGATTTCCTCTGTGTTTTAGCCATATTCCAGGCTATATCTCTCTTTCTGTGTGTTAGGCGTCCATAGGCCCTGCAGTCTTGGTCAGCCAAACATAATAGTCGTAGAAAAAACAGAAGAAGAAAAATATTTCTGTGATTTTAGTCCAAACTTAATAAAAAATAAAAAGAAAAGATGCATCTAAATTAACAGTCATGCTAATGTTCATGCTAATGAATTAACAATAAATTTAGTACTTGTGTACGTCTCCTCAGTGTGTTAGCTGTCGTACGTGTTGGGTCCAAACTTCTTCATATTTATGTATATGTGATACATTGTTATCTTATCCACACTTTAATGTTCTCTCATCTTCATTTTGCCATTTACAGTTTCCAACATGATACATGCTTTATTATTAGGTTTTGATCTGGTTCCCCTGTTAGATGTTACAGGGTCACATGCAGTTTGCTGTGACAGAATGTGAGGCCTGGAATCAGCACTCTGCCCTGGCTCATGGCAACGCATGCAATATCATGTTAGCATATGAGAAACTATGGGATTATGCTTGTAAGAAGATTAGCTTCAGACCTAAGTTGATTAGTCTGAGTTTTGAATGTTGGTTTATATTATGCTTGAATCACGGATGATGTCATCGTGTAAATGCAGATGGAGCAGAGTTGAACTGGGGTAAAACAGAGAGATTAAATATATTTAACTATGTTTGGCTTGGATAGCTCGCTAGTTATGAACAATCATCTCTGTTTATAATCCCAGCTATCCTGAGCAGACCAGAGGATCTGGTAAAAGGGTTTTACAAAACCGCTGCTGCACTACAAAAGTACCGTCTTTTACAGAAAAAAGAACAAAAATATTACAAGATGAATCTTGTATATATATATATATATATATATATATATATACATATACATATACATATATATATATACAGTTTCAGTCTTTAGTGCATACTAACCATACCATACTCACCTTTCTGCTTCAAATAAACCTTCTCCTCCATGTCTAGGTTCTTTGGAAGGCTCTTCAGCTGTTTTAGTGCCCATGGCCAATGGATCTCAAGGATCTCCAGGCACCAGGTCTACACGTGAGGCTCAGTCACAGTGGGTAGACTGCATCCAGGCCAGTGAAATGTGCAGCCAGGATTCTCGCTGCAGCCCTCGGTACAGGGTGATGCGCCAGTGCCTCGTGGGCAAGGAGAAGGATGCCATGCTGGATAACAACCGGGACTGCAAGGCTGCCCTGGAAGTTCTGCACAATAGCTCTCTGTATGACTGCCGCTGCAAGAGGGCCATGAAGAATGAGTTGCAGTGCCTACAGAATTACTGGACCATTCACATGGGTCTCAATGAAGGTAGGGAGCAGATAGTCACTTTAGAAAAATAACCATATGCTTATTTTGGCATCATGAAAAAACTAGCTGTTGTTTCTATAAAGCTTTAACCGCCATCAGCTCATTTCAAACAGTTTCGGTCTTTTAGTGTCTCTTGCCTCCTTATATGCTCCCTCTGTGACTGGCTGTGAATTCAGCGAACATCATCAGTCATCTTATAACTAAGGATGCACTGAAGGGCTCTTCACGGGGCTGATGGTAAAATACTAAATAACATGCCCACAACAACACACGTGTTTGCTGGTGCAGTAAATTATCTGGGAATATACACGTGTAATGCACTATCATTAATAATATGCACATTTTTGCATTATAGCATCCCAGAGCTCTCCTGCATCATTGTATGTTCTGAGGAAAGTAAAGCATAATGTACTTTATCACGTCCTCTTATTGTGCTACTCAGAATCCCCCAATGAAAACCACATGTTTTGCAACTTTCCTCTGGCGCAAATATAATGGAGGTGTAATGGGATTACATTAGGTGGACCTGTTATTGGTTTTTACCTAAAGTGTTCCATTTTACCTTGTAATTAGGTTACGGTTGTAGAGCACAGGGGTCCCTATGTGTCCACTTAACCAGTACAGAGGATTGCACTCTTGAAACATTGTAACCTACTGGTTTCTATCCTGCTTCTCATTTAAGAGTAGATGGCAGCTTGAACCTCACCCCTGTACATGTACTGTCACCTTTTCAGGCACACCTTGCTAACACCAGGATTAATGCCCCTTTGCCCAAAAACTTCCTTATTTCATACAGTTTTTGCAGATTTGTCAACTGCACATCCTTGATGAGAATCTCCTATTCCCCTGCATCCCAACGGCATGCTACTCTTTTGAGGTTTGATAACTATGGAGGTTTGAGATGGCTTGAGCTTTGTGAGGGAGCCATCAGAGGACGGATGTCATAAAGACTTGGAGACTGTCGGCACCATTACTTAGGCTGTGGCATTTATTTGTGGTGTGTTGATGCTCAATTGGCACACTGTATTGTGTGCCAAAAAATATCCCCCACACCATTTGACCAACAGCTTGAACCTTTGATACAAGGATGAATAGGTCCACATGTCCATGTTTTTCATGTCAAATTGTGATCTACAATCCCAGTGTTGCAGCTGAAATTGAGACTCATCAAACGAGGCAAGATTTTTTGATCTGTTTGTCCAATTTTGCTAAGTCAGTGGGACGTCGTGCCCTATGCCCATCTGAAAAGAGTTGCACCTAGTGTGGTCTTCTGCTGCTGTAGCCCATCTGTCTCATGGTTTGATCTGCAGTGCATTCAGAGATGTTGGTTTGCACACCTTCGTTGTAAAGAGTGACTGCTTGTTCTCTGTTGCTTTTCTGTCATCTTAAATCAGAGGTCTCCTCTGACCTCTGAGACATTTTTATCCAGATAACAGCTGGCCACTTGATATTTTCTTCTTTCTGGACCATCATCTGCCATAAGAATTTCTGAAAGCCCAGCCTGTCTGGCACCAAGAACCATGCTATGCCCATAGCATCTTCACCACAGCAGAAGATGCTCTGGGCATCCTTAATGCCTGCATGCATTTAGTTTCTGCCAAGTGATTATGTGATTGAGATATATGTATTAAGACGGAATCAAACAGGTGTATCTAATAAAGTGTCCAGTAAGAGTATATTTAGACACAGAGACTTAATATATGCAGAAGTTCCCGCAAGGAAATCTGACAAAACTAGCTCTATTGGAGAGGTTGAGGAGTGTAGCCTAAAAGGCTACCCTAACTCAAGACTAGCATTTTTACAATGCTTGTATGTGTGTGGCCTGAGTGTCTGTGAATGGTATCAAGTGACACTGTCAATTTGGATGACATAATGCACTCAGCTGTTTTGACATAAGGGGTAATGGTGGAAATGTCGCAGAGCCCCTGAGTGTTCTGGACTCATGTTTGGTGATCCGTGAAATGATTCACCAGGCTTATTGCTCATAGCACCAGTTACACTTCGATAGACAGAAGACAGCAGTGGCTTCCTTGATGTAAACGAAAAGCAAAGACAGTGACATGGATGCTCCCCAGGCTTTATGTCTTTCATATCTTTCGCCTCTCTTTTTACTCTGAGTAATGATCAGTAAGTCATTTCTCCAAACACTCTCCTTCGTTACTCTAACATGTATAGCGGTAGTCAGGGCGTTTGTGCATGACTGTGTTGTGCAAGTTGTCCGGGCTGTCAAGCATCTTTATGTGCCGCACGTTCTTTTCTGCAGAAAACTCCTCTGCACTGGCCCATTTTGGTCGTGTCAGTCCTCAGAGATAAAACCCTCTTAAACGCATACGAGAAGCTGTTACAGTGCAGCTTAATCTAATCACAATCCATTGTGCAAACAAGCAGACTTGGGTTAGTGCACAACATCTATCTAAAGCCAACAGCAAAGAATGAATATCTGCAGACCATTGTAAAACGATATTTCCACCACTTCTGTGGAAAAAGACATGCTCAGATTTAATATGGGTTCAAGATATTTACAGATATTGTAATGTGAATTTGGTATTTATTCAGATTAGAAGATGAACAGTGTGCAAGATGGAAAAGTAGAAGCAGTGAAGCTTAAAAAAGAACAAAACCAGACTAAAAACAGGCAAAAACAAGAAGAAAAGCCTTTTAATTTCTAGTTCTGCTTTAGGATTTGTGCTAAAGAGTTCCAGTCGTAACCTATGGGTGCTTTGTAATGACTCGTGTCAGCGTTTGGACTCATGAACGAAGTGGAACTGATCAAACATGCACCACAAGAAACTGTCCTTTAAAAGCATTAAAAATATAAATGCTGAAAGCAAGATGAACCAATAATATTAAGTCCTGTTCACACGTAATGTTTGATATTATTACACCAGCCTTTTAAACATGCTTGAAATTTGCACTTAAAATGGGACATCAATTACTTACACTACTGACTGAAAACCACATAAGCAGTTGTAAGGTTGCAATAAACTTTCCCTGCATCACCATGTGAAAGTCAGTGTCTGTAGAAGATGCAGATTCAAAATGGTTTGATTATGGGAGCATCTCGATAAATCAGAATATTAGTAAAAAGTTAATTTATTTTAGTAATTAAATAAAAAAAAGGAAAGTTATTTATTTATAACTATTCACCACTTATTTCTCTTCATTTGGATGATTATGGCTTTGAGCTAATAAAAATCAGAAATTCAGATTGGAAAAGTAGAATATGACATTAACCAAGAATTACAATAATGTGATGAAATGGCAAAGTTATGGCCTATGAAATCTCATTGACTTGACAGCAGTCCAGCTGCAGGAACAGCTTAAACCAGAGACACTGATTTTAAATTAACTAGTTATTAGTTGCCCAAAGTCTTGTGATCAGAAAACTTAAATGTCAATTTCTTTTGAAGAAAAAAAAAAAGCAAAGACAAAAACAATGTGACTGCGCATACATCATTCACATGGTGACAGCAACTGGAAATATATTCAGGAGACAGACTTCAGCTTACAGGAGATAGTGGAGTTTTAATTGTGTATAATCTTATGTTTCAACATCTGCTTAGACCCCAGTATTCACTGCTGAGATGTTGTAGATCAGCTCACTGAAATGCATGTTGGATTAGATAAAATGTATTTTTATTTGATAGACCAATTTTACCACTAAAACTATGAAAGCAGTTGTCCTTTAACAAATGATTTATTGTGAAAGTTACAAAATGTATAAATATGATTGGTGTTTTTTTTTTTTTTTCATTTCAAGAAGGTTATAAGTGTTTCTTTGTAATCTTGGGATCTGAAATTGTCATAGTGAGGCAAAGCATTTTTCATGTCTCAATGAAAAATAATTTTCTAAATATCATTCAAAGTCTTTAAGAAATTCAAAAGCACAACTTGCTCAGATTTACTTTAATCCAGCTTATGTGCGCTGTTGATTTTTAAGCACATTCTCATACAGAGAAAATAATGATGTGTGAAGAGTAGAGTTCTTGTCTCTGCTAGATTTAATTTGACAACAAAAGAAAACATGGGACGGGGCAAAGCTTATCCATTAAACCTTTTTGTTAAATAAACTGCATGACATATAATTCTCATTGCTCTCTCAGGCTGATAACTGAAAATGTCACACATATTTAAAAGTAATTTGTAGACTGCTTAGAGCCTTAAAAGTCAAGTATAGCCACATTTAGTGTAAGTTGCCCTGGTGGAAAGGATCTAGACTAGGGCTTTAAATGACATTCATACTTTAATAGCACACAAGATATTTCAGGTCCAACATGCAGAGTTTCAGATATTTTCATTAGCAAATTTGACACAAGGAACGTCCAGATTCAGGTTTTTCATTCTTGATATTGATTTGGGTCATTCGAGAATAGGCATTTGCTAATACTAAGTCCTTTCTGTGACTTCATTAAATCAATCATGTTTGCATAAAATAACACACTGCATTAAGTCAGCATTACATGGTCTACATTTTTATTTTAAATGTGTGGCACTTATCTCACTTCAGGACACATCAGTATCATTTGCCAGTGATATTCATTTTGTTGCAGCCGTAGTTTTTTGCAGGTCTGCCTTAGGGTATGTTTGTATGAGACCTCTGCCTGGAAACTGCATACGCTGATTGGGAAAAAGCTCCACTGCCAACACACCTTGAGTCAGCTGTAGCTTTCATGCCAGGCCACTTGATGGTCCTGTGATTTTAGCACGTCATCAAACGTGCATTTGTTTTGACCCTTAGCTTACACCTCACTTAAAAGTGGACTTCTGGGCAATTTGGCACATAGGCAATGTTATCTAGGTGATCAGGTAGATTGCCTAGCCGATTGCTCAGCAGAGAGTGTTCTTCTTAAGGAAAAACTGCGACAACTACATTTTATTCGGTCCTGAAATTAATTATGTTTGAGCATGTCAGTAAAAAAGAATGATCAGTGTTCCAATGTTCTTGATCACTATTGTTTCCACAAAGGCAGCTGTCCATTTGGTTTAAAATATTCACTAAAGAGGCGGTTATTGCCAGTCTTTAAATCATTACTGTTGATGACCTGCTAATTGCGTTTTCTAACACAAAGTGTCAGCTGAATTCAATGTGGCGCTGCATCCAGTCTTGATGGATAACGGGTGATTTCTGCTTTTTGGCTGGTGTGAGGCAGTGGGGTCTATATAGCAGCTTCAAGCCAAGAAGTAATTAATAAGTGAGAAATATTGGCTTTTTGAGGGATATTATATTGGTGGCTGTATTTCATTTTCAATTGTGCCTCAGGTCTCATGTGAATATAGTCTTGTAGGTTTTCAATGGAATTGGTCATTTAAACAATAAGCTCCCCACCTCCAACATATGTTATTTTATAGCTGCTGCTCAGAAAGATGAACCTGGGTCTCTAAGCAGGAATTGGATATCTTGCATGAAGGACCTTTCAGAGCAGCGTAATTAACTGGGCAAACTTTGACTGTTGAAATAAAAAGGAAAAACCCTTTTGTGCTTGTATAAATCCCTTAGAATAAAGTAGAATTGATTTGAGTGAGTCTTTTTTTGTCGACATCAGCACAGTAAAGATGTTGCTGGCCTGCTATGCTGAAGTAAGTTACATAAAATGGATAAAAATGTTTTGAACATTATTAGGAAGGGAAAGTGTGTAAATGAGATAGTGAAGAAAAGCAACAAGAAAGTGAAAGATGGGGGTTGTTAAATTTAAAAAAAGGATAGAAATGAAAGAGAGATGCAAATAAAAGCAAAGAACATAAGAATGAAAAGATTTTAAGAAATCTTTGGAGAAAATTACAGAAGAAAGGTGAGATGGGGTTGCAAAAGTGTGTCGTATTCCAGGGTGAAACCATCATTACTATGAGCAATGGTAGCAGTCACTGGTCATTACCTTAGCCATCCACTGTCATAAGCAGAACATTTTCCAGCCTGCCCTGCATGTTAGGGCACACAAGCTCAGGGAACAGGCTCCTGCATTCTGAATATATCCTCCGTGTTTTTCCCCTGTCCCTGCATCCCATCTGGTATACACTAGGTGAATATATCATCATATGGAGAAGGGACATGCCGATTGCCTCTGGATGTGATCAATAGGATCATTCAGACCGTTCCCCTCCATGTCCCTTTCATACCTGCTGCTTCACCTTTCATTCTTCATCCCCAAAATGTGAAAAGGATCGACGAAATATTATGACAAAACCCCATGCGATTTGTCCACGTAAATCTGTCTAATGATTTCCTATAATGTAAGGTGAACTGCTCAGGAAGGCACCCATTTGATACACAGCTGGTGCAGCGTGTGACAGTGCAGCTGAAATGAGGGCCGACTAGTGGGGGTTTTAGATTAGCCTTTTAGAGTAGAGTGAGTTCTCAGGCACTCTATCAGAGGTGAGAAGAAGTGACGGGCTATTCTGCTCGCTGAATACCGTCATGATGTGGGCATTAAGCCTCATTCCTGGCAGAAAAGTGCATAGGGGGCTGAATGAATGCAGAATGACAACTACTGGGCCTGGTTGTCTTTCTATCTTTCCTTCTGTCTTGCTCCCTGCAACTCTCTCAGTACTGTGTAAAAGTTTCTTTATGGGATAATTTCAAATGCAAATTGGAGAGAATCCATTTGTCATGCATAATATCTATAGACAAATTAAAAGAAATCTCAGCAAATTAAAAAAATCACAGGGAAGTTACTTATTTCAATAACAATTTTAAAGTAAAATACATATTCATTGTATGCAGTAATATATCTTTCTGTTAATTTTGATCTTTATGCGTTACAGTGAATGAAAATTTTAAACTGATGGCTTTGTCCCTCACTTTTTTTCTTTCATTTAACTTTTTGTTATGCTTGGAGATAGTCCTACTTGAACCTTATGGAGGAAATCTGCTGGACATGTGTCAAGTCAATAGTTTTTCCAATTACTCCTTAGGCCACAATGTGAGCATAACATAACATTTTTGTATTAAAACCCCCCCTTTTTTTTTAACTGATCCTATATAATTTGACAAACTGAAATTTGTTCATTTTAGCTGTAAGCCATAAACATCAAAGTCGAATGAAATCTATTTTGAAATCTATTATTTTATATTACATTTGTGTAATGCAATTGAAGTGAGTTATTAAAATTAGTAATGGTGATCTTATTTACTGAGATATACCTGTGTAAGCATTTATAATCATTCCTACAATAAACATAAAGCAGATATTTACCATCTACTGGTGAAATAGTTGTTAATTTGTATTCTCTATTAGCTCTGTTCCTTTAAGAGTAAATCTACAGCCACAGGCTTTACACATCAACTGGACATTTTTACGTGACACCAAATATGCACCTAACTTAGTTAAAGCAAATGTGTGAATCGTAGTATTTACATACAGCCAAAGGTAAAGGATGGAAATTTCAAAACTCATTTCTTGCTGTGTTTGCCCATCATGCCATGGAGGAGTGGAGTTGTGACTTGAAATACTATTTTGAGCTAATCCAATATTCTATTTGTAAGGTTTGAAATTGAGTTTAAAAAGTCAATAACACTTCAAAAGCTGAGCCGTTATCTGGATTTATGCCCTCGTCTGTGTTTGGTTGCGCCCAATTTAAAAAAAATAATAATAATACATTTGCGGTGTCACGCATCCTCATCTTTGTTTTGTTAAAACAAACACATATCAGAAAAAAGAGGAGATGCATCAGTACAAAGGATGTAATCATGCTGAACCATCACAATACAGATGCGACATTAGCCACAAGTTGTTTGTATACTAGAGCGGATGTGCGCATGTACTTTCACTGCACTGTGTTAACAACCAAGACAGAAATGAAAGCGGTTCTATTTAGCTACAATCCTTTTAAAAGTAACGGCAGAGTAAATAAATTTATGTGAAAACAGGACACTGAAACACTGGTGTATGCTTTTATAGCTTTGATTACAGTAATGTCATCTTTACTAGTCTTTTTGCAGATGATGCAAAATCCTGACCAACACAAGGAAAATCGATCACATGACACTAGAGTTTAGATTTTCATTATAACCCAAGCGCGTACTGAGCCCGACCCGACACAAAATTGCTGTCATATCAGGCCAAAATCATATGCTTGATGGTCGGCTTGGGTTCAGGCTACAATACATACAGCACAGACATAAGATTGTGTTAATGTACTTATTATTGTTTAAATAGAGGAGTGGGTAGTTTATCCTGTTGAGAAAGTAAAGTTCAGAAGTTAATTAAACTGTAACAAGCGCTGCACACTGCACAACTAATGCCACTAGTCCTGCCCTGCTCCACTCCTATCAGTCACACGTCCCATAAGGTTTGCACTTGACTCACCCTGCCATTACAAGTGACACAATTAAGCTGAAAGTTGTTAAACAAAAGCTTAAAATGGGAGAAGTTACACTAATGAGCCAGCAGAGTGCAAAGTCAGAGGTCTGGAAGTATTTTAAACTGGTTGCAGTTTAAAATATTATGTCAGGTTTACTTCAGGCTCAGGCCTCTAATTAGAGAGAATAGTTGGGTTGGATCAGGCTCAGACACAGTGTCTATGGGCTAAGGCCGGCCGTGTCGGGTGGACTTTTTAGGCCCTATCTAACCTCTAAGACACCAGTTCTTAAATTAATACTCTTGGTTACCAGTTTCTCACAGGATATTTTTTACTTTTTTCTTTCACCTATAAAGGAATTCAACCCGAAGAAAAAAACATATTTTTTTAAAAAAGCAGCACTTAAAGCAATGAACAAAAGTCTACAAAACATCCAATCAGGTCTAATGAGAGCTACTCCAACATGATGCCACGTTGGACAGCATTATTCTAGAGAGATATTATATACAATATGTAAACTGCTATACAAGGAAAAATAGGACACTGGACTTGTTATGGCAGTGTGAAGGGTATATATTCTGCTTCATCCCTTCCTCCTATGGAGTCGTCTGACCACAGTATGGTGTGTCTCCGGCTCACAAAGCAGAGACTTTTCATGAGAAAAAACACACAGACCCATACTGCTAAGACTTGGAAGGACGAGAGACAGCATTATGGCACTCCAGGGATGCTTCAACTGGACCATATGAGGGAAGTTTTTAAATGCTCGGACATAAACAAACAAACTGAAAAGATATTGGACCATATCACGTTCTGTGAGGACTTATTTCTGTCCACCCAAACATTTGAGAAGCATCCTGAAAACAAACAAACAATGGGTATAAAAAACCCTAACTTAAATTCCTTTTAAATGAAAAGGAATAATGCCTTATAAAGTTAGTAAAACCAATATCCAACACCGGCATTACTAGTGAGGAGAAGGACCTACATCTCAAAGTCACATCCTGGTTGGCAGAGCTTGTTGCCTGAAGACCACACATATGATTTTTATTTTTTTTTTCAGCAGTCTCCTAAACAAAGCATTTGGTGTGGCTTGTGTGGGAGAGAATAAAATAACCATTCAGAATGCTATGGTAAAGTTTAAAAATGCTCTGCTGCTTAACCTAAATAAAAATCTCTTCTTTGTTTACTCGAGACTAAATAAAGAACAATATGACAACCTGCCCAAAAAAAATCAACAACAAAAACTGACTTCTGAAATGTGGTTAGATATCGCTTGCATAATTTCTTCATTTGATGTGCTGAGACACCATCACAAAGCACTGTGCTGAAGTAAAAGATTATTTTGTCTTAGGCACATGGCACAGGACAGCACAGTGTACGGTGTGCTGCACTGGACTTTGTGCATTGCTTTGTTTGACCGAGGTCTGCTCTGCATGCAACACACAATTAGAAAAAGACTTCAAAGTGGTGTGCTGTGCCTGCCACTTCTAACATCAAAATCTGTCACTGAGCAAAGCGCATAAACTGCCACCTGGTGAGGTCTTACCAAATCATTGGTGTTGCTTAGAGACAAATGATTCAGTTTCATTTCATCTTATAGAGGTTAAGTCTAAATTAACTAAGACTTAATGACTTAAAGTCATAGCAATACGCATTAATGGAGTATGTTGCAAGAAGATATGCTTCTCACTTTCAATTAAAGTTCCTAAATCTGCTAAGTAGATTTGTCGGTCTACACTCCAAGGAGCGACACCCTGCTGTCGTCTTCACATCCATACAAGAAACATACATGATTCTGATGAAGCTGATTAAAGTTCAGTAAACTGCTCTGGCTTTACCTGCTGTGTCAGACTGGAGGGGTGAAAGTTTTTTTTTTTTCAGGACATATTGAAGGAGTTAGCTCAAGTGACTAGGGAGAGGGGAATCTAGACCTCTTTGCTTAGGTTTATGTCTCTGCGACCAAACCCTGGATAAGCAGAAGTCATAGTGGATGAATAGATAATGCTGAGAGGGGTTCTCTAAAACCCTGGAATAAAAAGGCATTTTCTCTATGTTCATTGTTTATTTTTTAAAAAAAACTCATGTCATAATCAAATTCCACCTGCTTGATTCAAGTGGGTGAATGATTGAATTTTACATCAAAAATAATGATAGATGAGTTACAATCAGACAGCGAGAGCAGGAAAGGGAAATCAGACTACACAAAAAGAAAAGAAAGGAAGACGAGAGAATATTCACCTTACATTCAAAAGAGGTGAGGTGAACAGCTCAGTGCACAAACTTTGAGTCAATACCAGCAGTAGTTACTAGTGTGCAGGCAGTACCACAGTGTTTTAAAGCATAGACACACATTTGTTAGTAGCAGTACATCAGCATTAGTGTCATTATCACAATATTTTAATGCTATTTTAGCTCTTTCCATGTTATTAATCATGACATATTTAGCATCCCTGTATTCCTTGTAATCTCAGAATCTCGAAGGCACCATTGTCACTAATCTACCTGAAAAACTGACTACAACAGGCTTCTAGATCGAAGGTTAATGCCAACTGACCTTCCATCATTGTAGAGAGAGTTAATTGATCAAATGCAACAGAACACAAATGTTTCAACTATAAGGCCATATTAACAAGGCAGAGTCTGATCCCTATATGATCTACTGTTGTTGCATTAGAATCAGATTTAATATTCTTGAAAACTATTTAGTTTTGAAAAATACCTTATGTAACAACCTAATTTAGGGCAATTACAATAAAACATTTCAAATGGCATGAAAAAGCTACCCACTCTGCATGAGATCTAAAGATATCGAGTAGCATAATATTACAGTTAGACAAGGATACAATGCAAAGCATAATTCATGCCTTTCCTGGTGAGACAAATAATTAATTGCACAGCAAGTATGTATATTTAACCTTTCTGTACCACCTTATTGCTGTAATAGATCAGTATTAGCAAAGCTTAACATTGTGAACCACATGGACTGAGTGAAAAACCTTTCTGTTGAAAGTCAATTAGCCAAACAGAATTGAAATGTAAACACCTCATCTGTGATTGTGCATACATAAGGACTCATCAGTGCAAC
The DNA here is from genome assembly GCA_903066815.1 of Brachyrhaphis roseni. Taxonomy (NCBI): domain Eukaryota; kingdom Metazoa; phylum Chordata; class Actinopteri; order Cyprinodontiformes; family Poeciliidae; genus Brachyrhaphis; species Brachyrhaphis roseni. The sequence continues at coordinate 83,832 of CAEFZY010025784.1, forward strand.
ATTAATCCTTCTCTGCAAATTGTAAAAAAGTCTGACAGACTTTTAGACATTTTCTCAGTATTGATGCTTAACTAAGATAATATTTATTTTCTTTGTGTTGAACATGGGAAAATGTGTCTGAAAGATATTGCTCAAGCATGACTATAATCCCAGAAAAATCCCCTGTATGACAGGTCTAATGGATGTTAAAAGATCAACTCGCGTTAACCAACTGGACACACTGCTCCCAAGAGTGTTTTTCTGCATTATCATAGTATGGACACATTTTTAAGTTAAGAGAGGAAAGAAGCAATGTGAAGTCAACTCTGTTAGAGGCTTTTCTCTGTTAGAGACCTTCCGTTTGTGTGATCTCAAAACTGAGACTAAACAGCAACTTGTCTATTCTGCTGCAAATCAAAACTTTACATTTTCATAGTCAAGCTTCCTTTCAGTCACATTTCAATTAAATCTGTTTTTAGATATGGTCTAAAAAGTACAAACTACAAACCTCCAGCTTGATCAACTGATTTTGTTAACTGTGGAGTCTTTGCATCAACCCACAGAACTTGTAGAGGATCTAGAGCTAAGCTTGGACTGATGAAAAGTTTTCACTGCTAATATAATAGAAGTGCTGTAAATACAGAGTGGGCCATAAGTTTCCATACATAGAAAGATGATATTGGACAACCATTTTTATTTTTGTAGGGACTCTATGTAATCGCTGCACATCTTGGACCACTTTGTGATTGATCTGCAACATTTCCAGTTTTCTGAAACTTGCAAATAAGTTTTGGCACAGTGTCGTGCGTGATGCTCGTTCCATGTTTTCTGTTAAAGTTTTGTGCAACCATGCGACTGCTTCCCGACCCAACCATCAGTATAATTTCAATTCTTTGCTCTTTTGTCATACGCAGCTTCTTGGGTATCTGAAATATAAAAGAAATATACATTTTACATCCTTACATGTATGGAAACTTATGACCCACCCTGTACAATGTATTTTTATCATGTGAGTAGGGCCTATAATGTAATATGCATGAGCAGTTTCAAAATATTTTTTTTCTTCAAACTGATGGGCGGAAGAAAGAAAAAAGGATAGAATCAATGTGAAACTCAAGGACAATCAGGAGGTCACATTTAGAAATAAAAGGTTGAATGACAGTCTGTGAAAGTAATTTTGGCTTTCATTCAGAAACAATCTACCAACAATGTCACAAAAACTTATGAGTGGATTTTCCACAGCTCAAAAGTTTTATCCTTCCTGATAATGCGAGGGAAGCGTAATAATTTAAAAAACTGTGCATACATTTACACTTGCAAAGCGTTACTCTTTTGCTGTTAGCAGGCGAAAGGCGGTACACTGTGAGTGCTGCCGAAGCCGACAAAGTCAAATGGAGGCTTAATTACAATGATAAGTTGTTGCCCTGCAGCTTAAAACATCTTATCACTCAACAGCTGGAAAGAATTTTCTATGACGTAATGAATCCATAATTGGGTCCAGGGTGACTGTCAAACAACAAGCCTCCCTGTTGTGTCGTTTTTCATGTCCTCTGGGCATGAGCGATTGAAAGTGGGTTTTGTAGTTCTGTGATTCAGTGCGACCTATGGCACAGTTGCGTGTAAGCCTTTAAAACAAATCCTTAACCACAGCTACTCTTAAAGGTTCACATTGTTACTGTTAAATCAAATTGCACTTTCTAAAGTTCAACATATTGCATTTTATGACTTTCACCACTCAAATCTCAGCTGGGATCACCACAGAGTGAGAAACTGCCTGTGCAAAATGGTAAGTACCATCACAACAAGACAGCAGGCTTTTTGGCAAAATATAGGAATCCTTCCTTCCATGTTGCTCTGCAAAGAGAAAATGGTTCTCTCAGGAAAAAAAAACAATGATTCTTTGAATCATTTGCTTGTTTTCTGAAGTGGGCAGACTTGATGGGGACTGCAGGAAACAGTCATGGAACAAAGTTGGAGGGGGTTATTTGCTGAATAAGTGGTAGTCTTGAGCTGAAAGGTTTCAAAGCAATTGGTGCAATTAGACATACTGAGCAACCAAAGTCCTGCAGCTGCTCTTGTGATAGAAATACGAAGACCAGCATGTCGATTTGTATGGGACACAACGGAAAAGCAAAAGCATGGAAGCGTTCAGAGCTTTCAAATGAATTATTCTGCAGGCGTCAACTTGTTTACTGACAGAAAGAAAGAAACAAAGGGAAAGAGAGAGAAAGAAAGGAAAAAAGAAACAAAGGAAGGATAAAGAAAGAAATGAGGAAAATTAAAGAATCAGAGAATGAACGAAAGAAAAGTTTAAACTACATTGAAAAATCTAAAACAAATGTATGTCAAGTAAATTGAAACATTACCATTTATTTCAGTAATTTTATTGAAATAAATGAAAATCACATCCGGTATGTTCAATTGCTTGGTAACCCCCCAGCAAATTAATCAACTAATTTGCAAAAACGCAACCCTTCAAGACATCTAGATGTTGTGTAGAATAACTGCTAAATTACAAACTGGGCATCTGATCAGAAAACAAATATAAGTGACTTTAAACGTGGCTTGGTTCCAGTCTTATTGCATTTACAGCGGATCAGCAGTTTCTGAAAAACAGAGATAACCTAAAAAAGAAGAAAATATCCTTTAAATGGTATTTTGTGGACAGACCTGCCTTTCTGATGTCGTAGGTTACTTTCTTTTATGGTGCAAGATGAAAGAAAGACAACAGTACTTCTGATAACTGTGTGATTGTTTGATCGCTACATTATGCAGAAGAGAAACCTTAAAGCAGATGAAGCACATCAGCAGAAGACCAGATGGCCTACAACTCGGAAATCAAGCTACATATCACACAATGCCACCAAAATTGGACGATAATTTGGAAACGCATTGCCTGGTCCAATTAGTTTCAACCGTAACTCCAATAAACTGGTAATGTTGGAATTTGGTGTCAACCACATGGACATAAATATCCATGGTTTTATGATGATTCTTATGGTACAATGATGAGGGAGGTATTTTCTTGTGACACTTTGGGTTCTTTGTAAGAACTGACTAATGTTTACACACCCCAGGCTACCTGATGTCCATCAAAGTATCACCACAGTTTGAGAGAACATGGGGAATCAATAACTTGCCTGGATTCTAATGCACATCCATATGCAAGAACTAAATCTCTTATGTTTAGATTGAAAATGTTATTTTTGGTGTAATTTTTAACCATCAGTAAGGCACTGATTTGTGTCATTGCCTCCAAAAAACTTTTAAGAAGCAATTTCAACCTGGATCCAAAATAAAATTGCTATAACTCCAACACATTGCTGATTGACTCATCAGTGTGCTGCAGTGGAAATGATTCAAAACCAGAAAACTGTTTGCAAACAAGCTGACTAATTTATATTTGGTGAAAAAAACAGAATTACATTTTTAGATTTAATTAAATTTTTCTGGAAATAAAAGAGCTTTCCGTCTCACGGTCGATCACAAGATTATCTTCCAAAACAGACATTTATACAGTATAACAGTTTTAGATATGCTGCTGTGTTATTAGAGGGGAAAAAACACTTACTTTGATTAAAAGATAGAAGAAATGTTAACCTTGCCACAGTATTGTTCCAGTAAAGCATGAAGATTTACCCTCACATAACTTATTGAAACTCTTAACAAAGAATGAATTATTGTCTGAATGAATTCAAAGCACTGCCTGTTTTACATGTTTCAGTATTTTGACTTACCTTGCAAAATTCACAGCATAAACAGACAGGCAGCTAAAAAATTATCAAAAAATTACAGATGTTTTTAACTTGGACGGTGCCATCCCCGCACTTGGAACATGCTTTGATCCGTTGTAGAGATGGCTGCTTATTAGGGTCATTATCCTGAAAGTGAACATCGCCCCCAGCCTCAAGTATTTTGTAGCCTCTGTGAAGTTTTCTTCCAGGGTTGCCCTGTATTTGCCTCCATCCATCATCCCATCCCCTCTGACCTGAGGATGATGCTATTATTGCCGCTTGTAACAATATAGATATTTAAATTTCAAGCTTCATCTGATTTGAACACATCCTTTAATATTTGCAGTGTCCCTTTGTGGCAAACCACAAACTGGCTGTCTTTCAACAATTACTTTCTTCTTGATAGTATTCCTCGAAGGCCACATTTGTTGAATGAATGACAGTATTCTCTCTGTCAACAGATTCTGCATCTGAAGCTTTAGATCTCTGCAGCTCCTCCAGAGCTACAGTGGATCTTTTGAATGTTTCTCTTATTAATACTCTCCTTGTCAAACCTCAAATTATTAACTCAATAAAGGGGAATTTTTCTGTTTTACTTTTCTCCGCTGTCTTTTTTGTGACCTGTTGTTTGCTTACTGCTCACATGAAGCCAGACTTTTCATGGTACCTCTATCCTGACCCTTTGGCCAGCAGCCAGATTTCTGCTGGCATCACGTTGCTGGCGGTTCATGTTTTCCTGCAGCCGATAAGCCAGGAGACAGAACCTTTGGGCTCATAGCTGCGTTTGGAGTTGAGCCAGTGCGGCTTTAGCTTTTGAGGTCTCCTCCACCTGTGAGAGTCAGTTTTTCTGACTCTCTTATCCTATCCTTTTTCGACTCCTGTCCCCTGCTTTATTTCTTGAGCTGTAAAGCTTTACGTAAAGAGCTGTCTTGATTCAAATATTTTAAGAGATAAATCTTTACTGAAATTTTTTTTCTTCATGTTTCTCGTGATAATATTTCCCTTTTCAGTCGTTAACAGGAATGACCCACATGTGGCATGCGGGCAGAAACAAAGCACATTAATCATCACACACCATGCAATAAGAAAAGAAAAAAACGTATCTTCAACAGGAAAATCCAACCAAAGACTGTCAAAGTTTTTCATCAGCTTTTATCTTCACTATGAACATTTCTGGGCATTATTTTTGATAAATTGCACCTTATGCTCTGATTACATCTACTGATTTGTTGTTCGGGAAGTGTAGTCTCCTACCAGGAGATTTCAAATTTCCTCATCTCTACTAGGGGGCCTCAGAGCCACCCTCACAACACCTGCACTGTGTTCCTGTTAGGATCAGAATGCAAAGCTATTACACACTGGAGGGTTTGTCTCAATCACACAGAATGGCTATGAATTTTAAATGTGGGATTAGAGCCCACGGAGGAGCGGGCGCATGGGAGACACACAGTCAGTTGAGTGCTAATTTGATTTTTTATTTTTTTTTGCAAACTGCTTCTACAACACATTGTTAGCAGGGAAGATCCATTGCTTGTGCTTTAGTTTGCCGAACAGGCTGATTCACCAGAAGAAAATCATTTGATCAGGATGTAAGACTTTGACTGAACTTAGTAGAACAGCTTATTAGCACCTAATGTCTTCTTCGAATCCAGTGCATAGATTTGTTTGGCTCATCTGTGCAAGACTATGAATGTTGTTTGTTGCGAATGTGGCCACATCTGTTTTCTGTATTTAGTTTTGGTGATCCAAGTTACTTTCTATCAGTGTTAGAGTGATTTGGGTTTCTTCAGTGGTAATAAATATTATTCCTTTGTTGTTTCAGGTGGCGATATGGAAGACTCATCTCCGTATGAACCTGTAGCCCCCAACCGGCAACCCGACGTGTTTGGCTTGGCTTCCATCTCTTCAGGTATCCCTCCTTTGATCTAAATTGAGATCAGAATAGAGCTCATCTTGCCCTTTTGCACTTTCAAAAGAGAGTGTAAAATAGCTTATTACAAGGAACAAAATGTAGAGACTTTCTTCTAAACCCGCTATCTAGTTAATTTAAAAGCAGTTTTCTGCTTTTCACAGTTTTGATTATATTTTCTGGTTTTCTGCTCAAGTATGGTTCTCAACTTTGTTTACTAATATAAATCTGAAAATTGTTGCATTCGTTGAGTTAAGCCCCCATGAATTCAATATCCTTAAGTAAGATAATGTGCCACTGTGGGACTGCATGTAACTTCATCTTGATAATCATTCAGATGTTTTGTGAGTTCTTACAAATAGAAGACCATGAAGACCAAAGTCAGGAATAAATTTATCGACAAGTTAAAAGTCATTTCTCAAGCATTGATCATTTAAGTGAGTACTGTTCATGTGTCACTGGAAAATTAAACAACTGCAGACCTTTGAAGAAATTTATTTTATAAATTTCATTTATGACCATCCTGAGAAACTGAGACAATCAGAGAAGCAGCTAAAGGGGGCCATGGCAACTGTGGAGAGCTCTCAGAGATCCACATAAGTATCTTTTGACAAAACAACTCTATATGGAAAAAAGCAAAATGAAAGCCAAGCTTATAGGCAAGCCATACAAATTCCCGCTTACAGTTTGCCACAAGACACACACAGTACAGAGCAAGCATTGGGAATAAGGTGCCAGGATCACATCAGATAGTAAGTACATTTTTTGGCCCGGATGCAAAATGCAATGTGTGGAGGAAAACTAACAGTGCAGGTCATTCTGAACATCCATCTCCACAGTTAAACATGATGGTGGCATAGTTATGTTGCTTGGGATATTTCTCTTTAATAGGAAAAGTGGGCTGTATATAGTTTTGATTCAAGTTGGCTTTCAGATTTCTAATTACAATTGAACTACACTGTTGTCAAAAAGCAGGTACTCTTTGCTTTACAAGGAGCTTATTGCTTCATCTGTCCTTTGATATACTCTGGTTGTTGGTTGTGATATTTATACCGCACAGTCAGTTCTGTGTTCACCACACACTGCATTTTTACCAACCATTGATTTTGCTTCTACTGTGATTTCTTCTTTGCTTTACTAATTAAACGGCTCAGAGTTATAGTCAGCTATTTAATCTGTTGGTTACCATTGCCAGGGTGTAACAAATCAATGCAGCTACCCACATTTTTAAACCGCAGCTACAATGGGTAGTGCACTACAGGGCTATGTAATGGATGTGATTGGAGAACGAGATATCTAAACCTTGAGTACAACTCCGCAAAATTATCTGCCTTCATCATGTTCTCACAGAATTGGGTGCTCCATTTTGTTTTCCAAATCAATCCACAAACGCCAACTACAGTGTATTTCGTCTTCTCTACTGTCAAATGTAGCACTACTTACTGCATATTTTCTGATATCTCCTAAAGAACTAAAATCTTTCTGGGAGAAAAAAAAAGCATCTTTTGAAAAATTGACTATAGAAATGTGAACAAATAAAGCAGATCATGTTAGTGTCATTAGTTTTGAAAGAAGATGATATAAAAAAGTGTATTTGTTGAGATTTTCAGCATTCAACATAAAAAAGTCAAATGGGTTGTAAGTGCAGTTTGTTACGATAAAGTTTGTAATGTAGAAGCAAAAATGTGTGTGCCAGGGTGAAAAGAAGTAATGCAGTAGGATGTATCTAGACATAACAAGATACAGCAGGGGACTCATTACTGTATCCATTTTACTTCAGCTGTTTCTCCCGTTCTCTCGGAGGTGAAGCATTGAATTCGCTCTCCAAAAATCTTTTTAGCCTCAAGCTTTGCTCATTATTTACCATTTCTGAGGGCAGCATAATTGATTGTGGCACTGAGAGTAAACCACGGGCAAACAAAGTAAGTAATTACACACTCATTTTATACAGTTCTTACTACGTTTGCCATGACACTGGGAAACATTTCTATTAATGTTTTTAAACGTTACTGTATGGAAAGCAGGGGAATCCGTGATATCTCGTTGGTTGACGAGGCCAGTGGAACGTGTGCTTTCAGAGAGCAGTAGAAAATTGAAAAGTAACCTCTGCCCTCTAAGATTTTATCTGAAAAAGAAAATAGGTTTCGGAAGGTTGAGCAGAAAAGAAAAGAAATTATATAATGTAATGTGCACTCGCTGTAATTTGGAAACAAATGAAACATAAAGACACATTGTTTCTCCTTTTAGTACTATAAGGCAGCCAAAGCCACTCAGTTTTGTTTTCCTCGAAATGCAATTGCGAGTTTTGACTAGTCTATATTTAAAAGGAAGGAACGTAGTGATCCTTGTGGGATCTGTCATATTGAATGAGGACAGTGTTATCTTCGTTTTTTTTTCAATGATAAAATGTGCTTCTCTTTGGCTTCGTACTCCTCCATCAGCAGTGTTTCAGCTGGTCAATGCTCTGCTCAGTTTCATCTTTACATTCTGGATGTTCTTAGTGAAGAATATGAGCATTTCTCTAATTATTCTCCAAATGAGATGACCATAGAGTGGGAACCCTTCATGCCTTCATGCGGCTCCCTGATATGGGTACCCATGTCACCCATATCAGAAACTGCCACTGGCTTGATGAATTTTACTGCTGAGTATCAACTATTTATCCATTCGTGGCCTGTTATTCTGCCACATCAGCCCCTACCTCTGCTAAAAATGATCGACAAGCAGATCGACTTATGATGGGTCCGCTCAGCCCAAACATGACTGCATATTCGATCCAAGACATGATAGTAATTACAGCATTAATACAAATGGGGGTGTTAGGCACCATCACCCACTTCAGCTCCACACAAGTCACAAAATTAAGTCCTCCACTCTGTTTGTGTGCTTAGTGTTTAATGTAAATAGTAGTAGATTTGTATGTCAGGTGTCTGATGGGTTTGCTGTTGTGCCACATAATGGTGGCACAAACTTCAAAAAGGAATATAAGTAGATTTGAGTTCTGAAAATAATCAGGATCCTCAGCACTGCTTGTTACTTTTACCATCCATCATGCACCGTATTCTGGCTCAAATATATAAGACCGGACTACTTGCTGGGCAAACAATTTCTCCATCAGAGCTATAATATTCACAGAAAAAGCATGTCTGACTTGGGGAAAAAAATGCTTAAAAAGAGTCACTTAAGAATCTGATTAAAGTGGTTGGTTTGGCCGAATGTTTACTAAAGCCATCATGTCAAGTTTAAACTCTGAACTTTGTGTAAGCCCTGTTTACAGTTCTTATTGACATCTACTTTGTGCCCACCTCTGGACATTAGGTGACCTCGATGGCCTCTACATAGAAACCCGTAGTTGTTGTTTTTAGCAGACTTTTCTAAAATTTTGTATTTTAGTAAAATTCCCAATATTTACCACCTTGTCAGGATACACAAACTGAACTTTTTTAATATTAATAACGACAAAGACAACTTTGCCCCTGTTTTGTTTTTGTGCTTCTGGGCACCAGTGCAATAAACCACACTTTAGACCGGGAGCCAATCACATATTTTTGTTTAACAATCCACTCAGTGTGTTTTGCTTTTAAACTGATCTTTCCAGTAAGCTATTTCATTTGCTTGGCTGCTGCCCTGATTGTTACTTTATCATCATTATTGTTATTATTAGAGGTAGCAGTACTGCCACTGCTACTGCTACTAATAGTAACAGTGGCAGTCGTAGTATTACTTTTGAACGAACCCTAAACACATGTAGAACAAGCTGCAAAACGCTGTCAGAGCCAAGTGTCCCCTTCAATCTTTGACAATCACATGAAGACCTAGGGCGAATAAAATGTAATGTTTACTGTGTCTTTCTTAGCCCTACCCCAGTCTTTTATTTTTCATGCCTGGTGGTGAACAATGCAATTGTTTCTATGATGAAGGGGGAGGGGAACGAGGAATGGCTTCCTGCATTTTAAAACTGATATATTTGTGTTAGGAGCTCATTTGCAACTATACTGATTTGTAGATACTGTCTCAAATAAAATACCTTTGCTTGCACCAAAAACATTGTACTGGTAATTTAATGCGTTCTAATGAACCATGTTGTTAGGTAATCCTAACAGACATAAAACAAAGCAAACAGAGCAACAGAAAGCAGTGGCGGTTTCTGATATGGGGGCGTGATACCCCACACTCCTTCACTCGAGCCCATTTTTTTAACTCACTTGGTGGAGTAACAAAGAGGAAGAATGGATGTTCATCTGTGTGAAACAGTGAAAAAAAATTTAAGAAAACAAAAAGAACAGCTTGAATCCACAACTTGGTTCAAAACCTTTATTCGTAAAAACCACAACACAATTAGGATCCTTTCAACAAGGGCAGAAATAAGAAAAAAGGAATTGATTGATCTTTCTTTAAAAATGACAGACTCAAAGAAACTGATGTTCCATCTAGCTGGAAGAATTTTTATCTTTTCATGTTTGGAATTAAGCTGTGGTAGTTGATAGCGCTCTTGCCTTGCAGCAAGAAGGTCCTGGGTTCAATTCCTGGCCTGGAGTTTCTCCCTGTGCATGCGTGGGTTCTCTCCAGGTACTCTGGCTTCTTCCCACAGTCCAAAAACATGACTGTTAGGTTAATTGGTCTCTCTAAATTCTCCCTAGGTGTGAGTGTGTGTGTGCATGGTTGTTTGTCCTGTCTGTCTCTGTGTTGCGACAGACTGGCAACCTGTCCAGGGTGTACCCCTCCTCTCGCCCAGAACGTTAGCTGGAGATAGGCACCAGCACCTCCTGACCCCACTAGGGACAAGGGTGTAAGGAAATGGATGGATGGAATTAAGCTGCAGGTCTTCCTTCAAAGAACAATATGTGTGTGGTATGGAGACGTATACTGACAAAGGGCGAAATCTCACAAGACTAAATGATAAACAAGCTTAAGCTTTCAAGAAAAAAAAGAGAGCTCTAATGCTAGTTGCACATAATTGGACATCCTATATTATCAACATTATAATCTCAAATATTCCAGCCCACCCTATTTTAACTTATCAGGTTTGTTAGGTTTTAATACTCTCAAAAGTTTAATATTTTGTCTGTCTCTGTATTTCCGATAGTCACTCAAGAACTACTTCTTGCATACTTCAAAATAAGAGAATGAACAAAATGCAGAATACCAAGTCTAGAGCATTCACCTTCATATCTGAATTTCATAGTATTTCATGAGACAGACTTCACTTCATATGGTGACATTTTGATATCACAAGATCTTGTTACACCTCTTTACAGACATCTCCGTGCCTGATTATTGATTCAACGGTTTGTACTGCGGAGGCGTATTGAAGCTGCATGTGCTTACAAGAAAGAAACTGATCACAGTTCATGATGAATCAGCTCATATGAATCAACTTATATCCTTCTTGAACTAAATGGCAACAGATGCCTTTAGGTGAGGGGTCTGCAAGCTGTGTCTCAGGCTGTTTGGACCGTCCACAATGTCTCTTAATAAATTTGGCTAAAATTTACAAACAAATTACTAAATGTCTTTAAATGTAGATAGAATGACAAATGCAGATTTTTTTCCTTCAATATTTGCATTGCATTTCTGCAGAGAATGACTCTGAAAGTATCACTATTATGTTTTCTTTTTCATTAAGCTGGTAACTATATGCATATTCAACATAATTTTCCATCCTACAGAAAAATAAAGATCCATCGTCTTTAGCAATTTTTTTTAATCTTTAATTAAAATAACAAAAATAGAGAGTAGATATTAATCTAATTCTAATTTGAATTTATTTCATGAGGTACAGTGCATATTAATCAATATGAATATTTTTAAACAACCATGTAAATGTGCTAAATTTAGCCACAAGGACTAATTTTCATCTATAATCCCCTAGCAGTTTAATGTAAAAAAACAAAAAAGAAACAATTGACTCACATGGATGAACACGCATGACAACATTGTTGTAAATGATATCTAAACTTCTAAAATTCTTAGTTACATGCACGTTTCTAAGCAAGTTTTTATTTGGCTGGCCTGAGAGCAGAGATGGCTCTTTATGCTGTAAAGGTTGCAGACAACCGTTTTAGGTGCGGGACTTTAGGGGGTGGAGGGTATAAGAATAGCAGTGGGAAGTGAGATCTCATAAACTTCTTGAAATAATAGCAAATCTAAAACCAAAAGCATATTTTTGTTCTGCTTTTCTTATTTTTTTTTTCTTTCCTTCTGTCCTTCAAGTAGATTTCACACTCACTAGTAATGCATGAGTTTACTGGAGCATGGAGTTCTGTGCATAAACAAACTGACGAGTGTTTCAAGCCCCACTTAAATCAACAGAAATACTTCTAGAAATATTGCATGGTTGTCTAATTTTTTTTATAAGAAATCCTAAAAAGAAGTTGGCAAAATTTCTAAGTGTGACAGTAGACATCTCCTGATTAGTTGTATTGTTCAATGACATCAACAAAGTCTTTGTTGGATTCAAGAAACAAGGAAATTTCTTTGAAAAGTGGGGATGAATCATTCTTCAAAAATTAACCTTTATAAAAGGTTAAATAAGTGGCATTTTTCTACAAAAGATGCAGAGATATTATTTATAATAATTGCAACATGGTACTTTGTGTTCTGTTTTCTTGACTCTGCTGAGCTGATTAACTTATCGAGAGCAAAGGGCAGCAGAAAATCCTCCATTCTGGGTTTCCTCCTGGAATTAGGTTTAACATCCTTTAGTTAGACCCTCCACCTCTCTGCTCTAAGCCCCTCACCTCTCAGCAGTGTATGTCCGCCATCCAATTAAATCTAGAAAGCTGCTTGTAGTACAGCTGCGGAGATGGAACGGTGCACCAGCTCTGCTAAGTATGCTGCTGCAAATGTTTGACATTTTCACGCCATTGTCAGAACAATTCTTGTTACTTAGGCAAACACTAGCAGGGTTTTTTTTTATTTGCATATGTACATTAAGGTTTCCAAGCGCTTTGGGGTGCAAGAGTAGCTTTGCATGGATTTGTGCAAGATTAGTTTTGTGTATGCCTGCAGCTGTCCCCATGTGTGTTCATATTGCTTTTGCTAATATGCTTCATTATCCTGTGTGCATTTCCTAATCAGTTCACTCTTAGTAAAGCCTTAGCTTGTCCCTCAGTGGATTTGTAATGAGACTTGCTTCTACTCCCCTTGCAGTAGTCAGCATTTTACAGAGAAAGTCAGCGTCAGAGAGCAGAATGTGTTGTTTCAGTTGACTTGAATGCTGATAATGAACAGTAGAGCTGATCATTAAAGCAATATTGCACAGGCAAACCTTTGAATACACATCTTGTTAAGCAGTTTCAAAGCTTTCTGTATTATCATCAGTGTTGAGAGAGCTGAATAAAGAGTGCCAACGAGGATGCTACACCGGTAAATTTGAAATTCTTATAAACATTTCAAAATATATACCTGTGTTTGTTGTGACTCACAGCTTCTCTGGAAGCCCAGTGTTATCTAAGGAGTTCTCCATGTAAAAATATTTAGCTTTTGCATAATGTCCATGACTTCTTGCAGCCTCTCGATCTCAAACTGCTTCGATTTGCTGCATTTATTTCATATTCAGTCGTAAAATGTAGCTGATCTCTGAGAAACCCGGCGATTCTCTGAACTCCACTGCCCTGCCTTTTATGAAATCCACTCACATAACCTGCTCGGTAAAGCTTAAAGAGATGATTTTGTAGATTCAGTGCGGCTCCTTTTCCTCCCCTCTGGAAATCCCTACTGCGACAGAGTATAGCGCTAATGACTGATGAGGCCTTTGACACAGAAATGCTTGACACACTCCTCGGGGTCCAGACTAAAGACTTTCCTAACAAGCTCTCGCACGCTCACCCTGGGCTGTATTAAATTCAAACTTTGGCACCTTTCCTAATTACTGAGAACATACCAGGAGTCAACCTTATACTCCTAACTTAGCCTGAACCCCTAAACCCCCAAGCCCCATCCACCATCAAACTCCCCCATCCATTCTGCAGTGTAGTGTCCCTCGAGTACAGGATGATATATGAAATGCTGAATTCAAATTAGGCTGACAGAGCGCAATTACTTAAGAAAGAAGATCCCTTACTCTTAAGGAATTAAAGTATCCAAATCCTAATACAAAGTGCATGCCCCATTTTATCAACTTTTTTCTGTTCTTACAAGCTCTTTTTACATTTTGCTCAGTTTCATTTTGACCATGTCCTTCTTTTCACCAGAACACGGCCTGCTTCTCACCATCCGGCTGTCTGACTAACCACTTCTTTCTTTCTCACCTCATTGTCTTGACTTCTCTCCCATTGTTTGCCAAAATCAGTATCACTACTACATCACCACTAGAGAACTCTGATTTATGATCCACAAAGACTTACTACATTTATTATGGCTAGAACATTCATGGGAGTTTCAAGTTAACCACCTAAACATTTTGAAATATGTTATCAGCTCCAACATGAACTGGTTCTAATTTGTCATGTTTATAAAATAAAAAAAAAAGATGATATGTCACCATTAAGCCTTGACATTGGGGGAGAACGCTAGAAGAGACAGTAGAAGAAAACAAATCACTTTGAAAGTGTTTTTTGCATTTGGAGGACTTTGATTTTTAAGTCTTTAGCATATTTTGACAACTTTGGTAACCAGACTGTTAATATTTACATGGCTTTTGATATATATTGATCCCACAACCAATATTCAATTAGTACATCCTTTCAGTTTTCTAGCCTTTCACTTTGTCAGCTTTACTTACTTGTTCTGTGCAACCGCTATGTTTATAGATAGGTGTACTGTTATGCTGAGAGCAGTTGATTGCACCGCTGATGAGTTGCGTTAATTATTTTGTGCACTGTGCATTTTTTTTTCCTGAACTAGGCTCCATTAATTGAAAGCTCTCCAGCTTGTCTGTGTGAGTGGCCATTTAATCTGTTTGTATCCTCTCACTTCATCCTTCGATCATGATCAGCTACAGTAATCAACCGCCACCAGTCTTCACTCTGCTCTTAAAGCTTTTTCCATTTTTAAACGTCTCATCTCATCAGCTTATCAGGCCGCTTTCTTCGAACATTACTGCACAACGTGTTTTCTGAAAATCTGTATTGTGATGCACTTGGAAAATCAATTATAGCTCTGTAACACAATACTAAATGTTTCCCCTCTCAACTCCACCTCTTTGCCTCCTTCCTCTTCGCCTCCTGCACTTGCATGCTTTCCTATTAGAGTGTAACAACATTAGAGCTATCAAGTGGGCTTTATGTCTTATGCCCGCCCTAGGACATCTTTTTGGTTCCAGCACCAGATTCCATCTTTGCTTCCCAATCAAAGGTAGTAAAAAAACCATCCATTGCTGCAGCCTCCATCGCAGGCTGTGCTCAGTCTGGTCAGATAAATTGTAGGAGCTCATCCTTCTCCTATTTTCTTTTCATCTCAGACCCCCCCAGTGGCCCACATTATAGCTGCAGATGGCCAGGGGAGATTTAGAAGCTGCAATCCATCAATGTAATGCAGCCTGAACTACTGGACAGTCGCCCTGTGAACGTTCCCACCAGCTGGACCGTATTGCTCTCCTCTGGCCCTGCTTGAGCTCAGCCCACTTTAGTAAAACTTGGGCAGTGCTTCGGCCTCATTGTGGACTGTAGTTAAAATTAGTTCTTTTTTTCAGCTATTGGTGTAACAGTATTAGAACCAATTTGTTCCCATCTGAAATTACTAATTAATTCTCCTGCAAGGGTCCACCTTTATAAAACATGCATATGGGCAGAAAAATTAGTGTAGGGTTGTCAGTAGAGGTTTTTGGTTGAATGCTGGCATGGAGAGACATCAAAACCCTCCTTAGCTGCTGTTTTTGTGTTACTACAGATATAATATCTCAAGCTGGAAAAAAAAGCACTTCAGACTTACTAGATATTAAACTAGTTATGATCAAGCGCAGTGAAAGTTACTTATTTAGTCCAATAGTTCTTAAATTTAGGGTCAAATTGGAAGCTGTAATAAAACCTACATTTTAGTATCATTATATTTATAATATATTTTTCTTACACAATGCAAAATACAGGAATAATACTTTACCTTGACTGAATATAGTAAGCAATGTAAAACTCCTTTGAGACACATTTGACAATTAACTTGTTCCTATTGTTCCAAAAAGCCATGGCAGTGAGCCATATCTCCATATTAAAACTACGACCGGGTATCCATTCGTTGCAAATCTGGGAATGTATGAGTTTAGTTGTGAATGTGCCATATGTTTCAAAAAATCCAGGCCAAGTCTCAGATTGTTTATATAAATTCATGTCAGCTTGAATCAGCAAAAATATAATTCAGTGTTGGAGAATTATTGGTCCATATTAGTGAACAAACTACATTTGATAGCCAATAACTTTAGATATTTTTATTGTAGGGCAAACTAATTCTTAAAATAATGTTACTTTTATGAATCTGAGCTGTGTCTGTGATTAACTGCTGACCTGCTAAGCAGAACATAAAGTATCACAAGATTTGGACCAGCATGTCAAACGATTTAAACAGCCAGTGTTGTTAATGTCTTTTTCATAATTACACTCAGGAAGATGAAGATTCTTCTGGATTCAGCACTTTTGTATGAAAAGCAATATCTGGCTTTTGATTTCAGAGACATCTACCATATTTTCCGGACTATAAGTCACAGTTTTTTTCATAGTTTGGCCGGGGGTGCGACTTATACTCCGGAGCGACTTATGTGTGGAAATTTACACATCATTATATCATATCACATGTTATTTTCACACTAAACCGCAAGAGGGCACTCTAGGCCTGTGTTATTTTACCTTCGGAGAGGTAGAAGAAGTCAGCCGAGCTGTTTAAAAGCGACACAGAAGGGAAGATTTCATTGCGTTCAGTGATTTGGAGTGACACGGATGGTTCGGTAAACTTGTTAGC
>CAEFZY010025789.1:0-68323 GCA_903066815.1 Brachyrhaphis roseni
TGCGTCTTCCTCTACACATATATTCCCCCTGTCTCACTCTTACCTTTTCTGCTCGAGCGCCCCTGGCGGCCGTTAGAAAAAAATGCATAAATAAGCCGCATCATTGTATAAGCCGCAGGGTTGAAAGTGTGTGACAAAAGTCGCGGCTTATAGTCCAGAAATGGACTATAAAATGAGAAGTTAAAACAAAGTCAAAACTTAATACAACAATCCATTTCCATAAGATATAGATACATTGGTGAGAGATAGCACTAATGTGTAATGTGTAAACTGAGGCCAATGCATAAGAGTGTGTGTGGGTATGGATGTATATTTAGACATACTGTATGTGTGTTTGGTGAGTCCATGACAGTAAAAAAACATACAAAATGGAAAATTAATAAACCTATGTGTTATTTTTTTAATTATTTATAAGTATCCATCTGAAAATATGGGAAAAGTTTATGGGGTAGGAGTTCATAAGTTTCTTACTTCTTCCTACTCCTTTTCGAACATGTTAAGATTATTAGGATACAAAAAATATGTGTCTATTGCATTCCTTGTTCATGTCTGTTATTTTGTACTGTTAGCATGTTCGAAATAAATAAATAAAAACAAGGTTTAAATTTAGGTTTTTGTGATTTATACCACCAATACCCAAACAACTAGTGTTCTCTAGTTGGTTTGAAACTTTTATGCATTTAGGCTGGGATATTGATGATTTCTGTTAAAATCTATTAAGATATCTAAACAAATAAATGCCTGTCTTTGAGAAACACCGTATTTTGTGAAACAGTCTGACTTTCAAAAGCGACCTGTTGACTTCTTACAAGATTTAAGTGAATCTGGTTGAATTTCAGCCTTTGTTTAAAATATTGACCTTGTGCGGATTTCACAAAATCCACATTAAAACAAATTTGTGTTTCTAAAAATTGTTGCAGTTTTAAAATTATAGACTTATTTTCCTGTAAAGGCATCATTAAAAATTTATTTAACTCATATCCCTAATCAGTGGACATAAACTCTACATTGCTTCTGTAAAATCTTCACAAAACCACTGCTTACAATCTCTCCCTCCAGTCAGTTTAAATATCTCTTAACACCTTGAACCTCTAGTTCTGCCTCTGTAAATGCTCTTCTTCTTTCATTTTCAAGTACCAGGTTTAATTAATTGTTTCCTAAACGCAGTGACAGTAATGTCTGGTGAGAGCATGAAGAGAAACCCAAATCATTAGATATATGACTGTGTATATATATATAAAAAAAATACTTCTAAGTGTTTTATAGAGGACAGTGCATGAGCTTTGATTTAAGTGAAAATTGTTGCAATAAATTACCGGAGCACTTCCCGACAAATAGTCACTAAACGAATCCTGGGTCTTATTAAAACCAAACCCCGTCAGGATTTGTAATTTACAAACTGGATAGATTATCAGACAAATTTGGGATTAACACCAGGGTAGTGTCAAAGGATTAGTCAGAGTAGTGAGATGAGTAATTGGCTGTACTAAATTATCAGGTATCAGCTGTGATTCTTTCCATGAAGTACAGAGTCACATTAAGCCTCCAGCTCTATTCCAATTAATCAAATGAAATGTTCAGAAGAAAATGAATCATAGCCAGCCACTTGATTTCTTTTTTGGTCCATCAGACATAGGCGATCACAAGTGTAGATTACTTTACTTGAACGTGCCAGAAAGGTTGATTAATGTGCAAAGACAACATACATTTGCCACTGAGTTCAATTGAAGGCCGTGTCTACTCCGCTGTTCCTGGCTAAATTCGTCACACGCAGTTGAACACACCAGGTATAAATACAGCTGGGACAAGTTATTTACATGCACTGTATGAAAATTAACGCTATTTTTTTTTTTTTTTGGTGTTACCCTTAGTAATAATGTTTCAGTTCACCAAAACAATTAAATGGCAGAGTACTGAAAAGTTATTGGAGAATATCATAAACTTTTTCACTGGATAGTGGCTTGTCTGCTTCCACCTTACCACCTGTTTCAGCCCATGTTGTTTCTCTGTGACATGTTTCATTTCTCCTTTGAACGTACACATTGAATAAAAGCATAAATAACAAAAAAAGAGTGTCAAGAGAAGTCAATAGACTCAGAGTTTCTGATTGTCCAGCAACAAGGCCAGTAAAACTAGGGCTTGTTATGACTATCTAATAAGAGAATATTTTCAGTTGGTATAAAAAGGAATATTTAGTTGTAAAGAATTTGCACAAGTGATTAGTAAGTTTTGGTCTTAAACACTTGCTATGTGTTATATTTTTAAAAAGATATAAAAAAAGCTTTCAGTAAAAACTTTGGAAAAAATCTTTCATCCCTGTAAAATCCTTCAAAATCTTGGCAGCCTTTCTTGGATACCTGTTGTACACCGTTAGATAAGTTGTGACTGCAGCTAACTACAGCTAAAATCAAACCCCCAGGCTGAAGAATTCAAATAAAAACCGACATTCACCAGAAACTTTCAGAAGAGTCTGACTTTGTAATTTCTAAGGGGAAGAAATAAAAAGGACATCTCCAACATCTACAGGTGCTTCATTATTTTGGAATATTTTTAGAAAGAGACAAGCTTATAGACTCATCTCACTTCTGTTTGCCAGTAGCTTGAGTCCTGACTTACAGACTGGATGCTGAGTCTGAGCTGAAGGCTGATTGAGAGCTATTCCAGGAAAAGGACGTCAGTGTTGTTGCACCATCCTCTTTAATTTCTGCACCAGCTCACATCCCTCTGCTTTGCCACTAAGAGAGATTTGATCCTCGAAGAAAAAAAAAAAAAAAAAGCAATACATTTGATGAAATCCAATAGCAATGTTTTGCTGCTCTCAGTTCTTTGGTGCTCATTACTTTTGGGACATGTGGACACATAATTTTTTTTTTAACTATAAAAATATGTAATGTATTTGTTGAGCAAATAAAAATAGTCAAAGTACTGGATTTAAGAGAAGCTGGGATACAATTTTATTATGAGAATTATTTTTGTTTTGTTTTGTTTTTTGCACAGCTTTTTCTCAGGACTAACTTACACTTTGGGGTTTTAATTAAGGTCCACATATGGACCTTAGTAAAAACCACATATTTACATATGCTACATAAAATGACACATAACCTTATTCCCCCATAGTTAGCACTCAAAAATTTACATACAACACCCGCTCCAGCTGTCTCAAGCTTTTGCGCTTGTCTCAACTTATTGTCGTTTATCACATCTCTGTTCATTATAAAGTATATGCCACTCAGTTGCACACCAAAGTCAGCACTGATTCAGACATAAATCCATTACCAATCTTAGGTAAAGACATTTTTTCTACTCCTTTTTGACTGAGTAGAAATGTCAAACTTGTTGATAGTGCAAACCACAGATCAATCTGAGTGAGCCGCCCCTTTCCACCTCGGTACCCTGAGAAGGAGCCTTGTCAGGCATTCCAGAAACTTCTGGACATGATGAAAAAAGGCGTTTTTCTTGTTTCTTTCCAAATAAAAGACCTATTCATAAAGTGGTGGTGGGTATACCAGAGAGCAAACAGCCAGCACTGCAGCAGAGATGGGCTTGTGTCACTTTCTTCAAGACATCCTCAGCTGTGCGCTCCAGACTCTCTGGGCAGGTGTGGCGACAGATGGAAAGGCATTGATGAGCCGAGGGATGAGAGGCGCAAAGACAGAGACCAAATGTTATGCACTGTGGTGATGACATGAAGGCAGACAGTCAAAAGGGGTTATTATTGATGGTCCAGAGGCAGAAAGACTGTGAGCAGAGACCTACAGGTTAACAGCTGTAAAGACGACCACAGAAGTTGCAGCACTAATTCAAACTGTCACAGCAGAAAACACACTTTCACACTCCGACCTGCTCCGTCAGTTTCCCCTTCAGTTCTGAGAACACTCACTGGATTTTTTATTTATTTTTTGTTGGGTTTTGTAATAGCTTTGCTTTCACTCAGACATAACATAAATTAGATTTGCTCAGAAACAATGTAATGTAGTCATTATTTGCTTCAGATGGCTCTCCCCCTTAAAATGAAAAATCACATCTCTTTCTGGGTTGCCTTGTAATTGTTCAGGGAATTGCTTCATTTGCACAAGCAATCTAAGCAATTTGTTGGAACAAATTTATCCCTCCATTTTCTTTGGATGTTGTGAATTTTAGAGCGTGTACTGTAATAAAAAAAATGTTTAAAAATAAATACATAATCATTAAATATGTCACTGATCTGGGTAAGTATTTATGAGAAGTGACTGATTTGTTTTATTTTGCCACAAGAGAATCACGAAAGAGCTTTGGTTTTAACAGTTAAAAAATGAATTAAACTTAGTGTTATGGGTTTGATAAATAAGGTGCTATTGGCCTTGTTTTGTATGAATCTGAACTCCAACAGTTTAACATTTTTATCATAATTATTAAAGGTCAACAATTTTGTTGATTACAAATCAACAAAATTACAAAACAATTACAAAATTGTAATTGTAATTGGAATCGGCTCCAACAAACCAGCGATTGCTGGTGATCAGCACTAAGGATCCTGAAATGATAGGTGGATATATACAATGGATGGATTGAAATTCATAACTTTTATATACATTTTCTCAGCATTTTTTGTAACTTCCTAACAGAAATGATGTAACCATATCAGGGTTTCTTAACCACCTTTTCAGGTCTGCTCACAAATTTTGCGTGGCACTTTCAAACTTCTGAAGTGAGAATGTTTGACGACTGCTCCAAAATACTGACTTTGTAGTCCTTGCTAATAAACAGTAGGTCATTAGCTGGCAAATGAACAGCATGTTGACTGGAAATTTCCATGGTGTTAATAGTTGCATATTGTTTTAACGACCTTCAAGCATCTGAAAATTACACATATGGGCGAACGAGACATATGGAGGTCCACAATTCTTTTCCTGACATCTTGACTGATTTATTTTGTGAGACAGTGTAAAAAGGGTTCTGTGCCTTTTTTTTTTTTTTTTTTTTTTTTTTTTTTTAAAACAAAACACTACACTGTACAGGAACTGTACAAAAAAAACTGTATAGGATTTGAAGTTTTGAACATAAATTATCTGTCATAGCATCTGCTTATTCAGCTTTGTACAAGGAGAAAATAGCAGCAGAGGTTCTCTAATGGCTTCAAAAACTGTCTTTTCTTTCTGAAGAGCTAATAATGGAGTAAATCATGTACCCAATTTTATCTGAAATGCTTCTTGTCAACGATGAGCATCCGTTGCAGACTGAAACAGGATGCAGCAAAACCCCTCAGGTGGCAGGACAGCTGGAGGAAAAGTTTTCAGTTTACAGAAACCAGTGAGTCATGAGCTACAGCAAATGGACCAATGTCAACTATTTAGCAGAGAGACAGTTGAGGAGGCGGGGGCTTGTGGGTGATATGAGATGATGTGTGAGGGGATGACAAGGCGTTTGACCTTCTTCCAACCTGCTGGGTTAAAGAGCAGAAAGTGTACATCATGATTTTGCCCTAGGCCTTGTTGGGAGCCGGTGTTGCTGGAAGTATGTGTGTCGGAGTGTTTATGGGGGATTTCTGACACCCCTGTGTGCATTTCCACCAACCACACACCACATGTAAACACACAGATGGTCTCAACACAACACAGCTGTGCTCCCATGCTGCCTTCCTTGCCCCTGAACAGCTCTGATGCTTCCCCTTCCAAACACAAACTAAGACTGAATAAAACCTCTTCTGCCCTGGGGTTCGCTATCCAAAGAAACCGTGAGCCCATTCCTCATTTTACTCTGCTATGTTTCCACAGCTGGCACATGCTGCGTGAAGTAAATGACTGGGGATGCTCTCGAGGAAAGCCAAAATTAACTCTCCTGTTCCCATTCCCCTTGTTTGTTCCAGCTCGTTTTTTTCCTCCCACTTTCTTGTGCAAACTCGAGCATGGACAAATCTCCACAAATCTGTGTTAGCCAGGTGACAAGAGGAAAATAAAATACCGGAGGGTTGGTGAACTGTTTTGTGGTGTGTCTGTTGCAGGTGGTTGGGAGTCACTGGAGACTGCAGAAACCGATGCAGGCGCAGGTGCCAGACAGACATCTGTTAGCTCAAGTGGGAACAGGCTGATTTTATTTATTTAAATTTTTTTTTACCCCACCTTCTGTCATTGACTGAAAAATCTGAGTAAATCTGCAGAGACCATTGTGAAACAAGCTGACAGAGTATGGTAAAAAGAGAATGTGTAAAGGGAATCACTTGTATTTTCTGGTTTATTTTATTTAAAAAATTTAAGCTTATTTAATTTAAGAGAAAATGTAAAAAATGGTAAAAACAGACAAACAAACAAGCAAAAAGGCCTCTGAGCTGCAATATCTAACCCTGTGCAGAACGGTGAGAGAAAATGAACAGTTCTTGATATTATACTATGGAGTTCTAAACTTCTAACTAAACCAAATGTAATTTGCTTTCTCTGGTCTGCCAAAAACAATCCCATTCAGCTTGATAGCTGTCTTCTTCTTCTTCTTCCCCCTTATGAAATCTGAATCCTCAGTATCTAATATACAACAGATGTATGCAGGACAAAGGCTACTTTCTATTCAAAAAGGAACATGTGGATCTGTGACCACAGATTGCCAAATGAAAAAAATATAAATATGAAATGAGCACTTTTGCTACAGAGTTTGTTATGAAGGAAACAGCTGAGGTACATGGAAACATTGAAGCAAATAGGTTGCTTCTCATTTTCTGTTCTTGGTAAATGAATTGGATTTAAGGGAAAGAACCCATGAGAAGGCCGAGGACTACAACAGATAAGTCAAGCAGGGTGTAAACGGCAAGACAACGAGGCAAACACAGCTGGTGTTGGAAAGTTCATCAGGTAAGAAATGCTTTCTTTTAAATCTTTCTTTTTTCTCTTTTGTCTCTTGTATGTAGTCTGTCAGAACATGGTCTGTATCATATAAAATCAATAATCACTCACTCCTACCTAAGCTGACCTTTTGGGACCAAGCAACATTTTACAAAACTGTGGAAGTATTGATAGTTTGAATTTTTAATTTTCTATTCTATGAGAAAATTTAAAAGATGGATTATCACTAAGCCTTTCAATAAGATGATGGATAATGAGCCAAATAGCCTGCAATCCAAAAAAAAAAGTCACTCGACAGACACACAGTTACCCCTTTCAGTGAAGATTCTCTATCCCTAAACCCCAAACCTACAGAAAGACCAGTTTGGTGAACTGAACAGAAAAGAGAACTCATGACTAACTGTTCTGGTCTGGAATTATTATCACCTTATGCTAGTTTGTCATAGCACCTCTTCAAAGAAATGTCACAAATTTTCATCTGTTTCATTTGCATTTCGAAAATTATAGGGCAGCAAATGAGCAGTTCTTGCTTTTTGTTTGTTTAATGGCGTTGTGCTCCTTACTTTTGAAGCATTTGACTGTTTCCCTATTCCAAGATTCTGTCATGTAGACATCATTTGACATCATTCATGGGTATAGGGAGGCAGATCTTTTGCTATTTGAAAATCCTCCTTGTGATTCAGTCACTGGAATTTTTTAATTATACCGTTTCTCTTATCCTTCCTCAGCAACAGCATTTGTTTCTTTCTAAATAAATACCTGCAGCCCTGAAACCTGTTATCTTACTCAACAATGGATGCATTAGCATTAAACTCTGCTGCTCCCCAAACAAGTGAAACAGCATCTAAAGCAGTATCTGATCTTTGATAAGAAATCATGTAGAAGCACAATCTAATTTAGCAAAAAAAAAAGAAAAAAAAAGGAAAAGTGACCATGACTAAGAAGTTTCAAAATATATTCTGGCAATGTCACATTAACAGTAGAAAAATAACAGTCCCCACAACCATCACTGCTTCCATTAGATGGCATAATAAAACATTGAAGCAGAAGCATAAGATGCCCTGAAAGCATTTCTGACATCTGTCATCTCACAAAAATTCAATATGTTCATATCAGACAGTGCAAAGATAAAAAAAACTGTAAACTTGCAATCTGATTCCCAGTGTAGTGGTAAATATGATTGCCACATACAAGAAGGTTTTTAGTAGAAATCCTCACAAGGCTGTGGGAAAGCTTCCTGTGTGAAGTTTGCAAACTCTCCCAGTCGATGCATTATTGCATTTTTATCCAGGTACTCAAATTTCTTCATATGGTCATTTAAAAAAAAAAAAACACAAAACATGAATTTAGGCCATTGAGGGATTTGTTTCAGATGGCTATAAGTGAGAGCTGATAACAACTAATATATAAAACTCGGTATTCCCACTCTACATTTCCTATTTTATGTGACTTGGTGTTCAAACAAATCTAACTTAAATGCCATGAAACTTTTTAATTGTGCTCCGCTGAGAATTTTAAGTATTTTATCTCATTGTTAAAAGAAGTTCATATTTAGAACAGAGGTAACAGCACACTACATGTCCAAAAACAGTTTCTTTAAAACAGGGTTTAAATAATACTTTGAAGGCAAAGAAGACGTTAACATTAATGCTATTTATAGCATCTTAGAATCAGCAAAAGTCTACCAACATGTTACTTTTATATGATTCATGACAGATTTGCACCATTTGTCTCTACTTAAAGTCCAGCTCTCTCTTGCTCCTTGGCACTCGCAGAGACTGAACTAGCTCCTTACATTGCTGAGCTTCTTTTATTAAACCCATTGATCCCAATGATAGGTAATTTCAAGTCGTCATCAATAAAATAACTGGCAGACACTGATCAAAGTGAAAGTCATTTGAGCAAGGTCATTAGCTAATTTCTTGGTGGATTTCAAGGACATGTAAGGGGGGGTTGAAGATCAGGACTGGGAAATGCTGTCCAGAGCGCCGAGCTCAGCCTGTCACTTTGAGGTTGGTTTAAAAGTTAATTATTTTAATCCTGCACCACAACTCTTGGCTCATTCTCAAAAAGGCATGTGGGTTCCAGTGCATAAGTAATTTTCATTTTTACGTCATCTCAGATTAGTGACTGTCGATTATGAGCAAGATATTGATTGCTCATAACGACCCCGCATAATCACACTTCAAAATCGTTTGAACAGTCTTTGCAAATAGGTTTCAGCTATTTTGTGCAGTAAATTGTTGGATGCAGTCCATGGTATTGCCAAGAAGAGCATATGTTCGTGCGATTTTTTTCTAAGTATGTCCTTTACTGCAAAGAAATCCTCAATTAGGCTGAAAAACAGCTTTTGGAGACCAGATTAGAGGGGAGCAGCTCAATAAAAGTTCGAAAACCATTAAGATTGTTCTTACTTTTTGAGGTTCCGGTCTGAGTCTAGAAATAATGAAAAGGCTGGTAATTACAATTATTCCATGCAAGACAGATTTGGCCAGTCAGACTGAGAAAGCACCTCAAGTGGACTCTTCCACCCCATCAACAACAGCAGCTTAATGACCCAGAGGTTCCACTGAAGAAGAACATCTGCTGTCCCATTTTTTTTAGCAGGCTAATGGGTGACTAGACTGCACAAAGATGCATGACTTGGGGCAAGATTTTCTATGCAACAAATTTCTCATGAGCAGCTGCTGTGCTGAGTAGACTTGACACTTTGCTGTAAAAATGGGACACTTTGCTTGAAAACAACACAAAGAAAGTCCAGTTTGGCAACACTTGGAGAAGGCTAAGGGAATAGAAGTTATTTTTTTATTTGTTTAAATAAATTTGCCATGTATCATGTGTTTATTAGAATTTAATGTGACCAACCAACATAAGTAGGGAATAATTGTGAAAGTAAAGGAAAAACTAATGGATGGATGGCTTTGAAGACTTCTAAAAATCTGACGCTTAGCGTGTTTGTTTGTTGTGACCTTCATAAAATTAACCTATAGAGGAAGAAAGGGGAATTATTGAAAGTCCATGAGAAGGCTTGTTTGAATCTTGAATTACTCTCCATTTTTTCTGCCTGAACTCATGTTATTTTAGGAACAATAGGCATATGTTTGTCTCTATTCATAAAAGCTGCTACACACGTACCCCATGAAGACTTGCAGCTTTAACTGCAGCAAACTGTGGTTCTGTAGTCTTAACTCAGTGGGACTGAATGCATAACTAATGCCACATTTTTTTTTCCAATTTTCATTTGCAGTGTTGAAACAAATCAGAATAATTTTCTTTTCAGCTCACAGTTTTGAATTTCTTTTGGCTAATCCATTACCTAAATTCTAATAATATAGACTGAATTAAAGCATATTAAAGTGGCAAATGTACACCAGGACTATGGATAAGATATAAGATTAGAAGAGCAAAGAGTAGTAAATGTAAATTAAAATCAAGTAAAGCTCACTGTGGAAAGGTTTATCATCTGTGGTAAAACTATTCAACGTTTGGCATGAAGGTGGCTAACAGCTTACATGCAAAGCGCACTATTGCTTTTTTAAGACAAGAATATTAAAATGTATATTTTTGAAGTAATTTCTCTGTAGAGAAGAGTTGGTTATAAGCACTTAACAAAGTTAATCAATTAAGAGAAACAGAGCGCAAGTGCCAAACCTTAAAAGCAAATGAATGAGGTTCATGATGGTCACTCGCTTAAGAGGATCGGAAACTACTAAGCAACGAACAGTGTTGGGAAAATTAGTATCTAAGTTCGTTTAAATTATGAGTTTATCTGAAAGGTTATGTTTTCATAATATTATTCTTTCGTGGCCCATTTTCTTTAATGGTACATTATTAACTGTTCTTTGGATGTTTGCTTGGAGATTAGAAACTCTCACTCACTTCTTGTGTTATCGAACTACCTGATTTAAACTGGTCAGCCTTGTGCCGTTGAAAAGGTGTAAATCTCTGACAAAGCTGCTTGTGTGACTATGTGAAGAAGCCCAACCCTCTTTTCCTTGTTGTGATAATAAAAGGCAGCGGGGGACTGAGAGCCGGTTGGAGTTGATCCCAGACAGTTGTTTGACTGCTGTTCTCCGTGTCTGGCTTCTCTCCCGTGTTCTGCAGAAAAGCAACTTATGTCTCTGGTTGATTCCATGCAGGTTGGAAACTAAAATAGACCCAACAAAGAGAAAGCACCACTTTGGCTCTTTTTTAGAAGTACAAACTCCCCTATCCTCCTGACTACCAGGAAAAAAAATATTGCCCAATCACCATTTTTTAAAATTCCTCAATCTTTGTAAGGTACTTAGAATACTGAAAAAACATTTTTTGGAAAAAATGTTTTTATTTTTGAAATATCATGTATCCACTAAAGTGGACATCGGAACGCCATACATTTGAAATTGGCAACCTTTTTGCCCAAAGAAAATATCCATACAGCAACATAAAAATGAATTTCACAAAATGAATTTCACAAAATGAATTTTCACAAAACTGTCCATCATCACTAACATAAATATTAGTGTGAGTATCATAGAAATTCTTGTGCTACTGGACTGAGATGTGGACTGTCTTGCTTCATCTGACTCTGCATCTGCTTGCCCTATTTGAATTTCATCCTCAGAGCTCTCTGAATAAACTTCCTCTGCTTCTGCCTGAAACATTGCATCTTCACCTCCTTCATCAGACAAGTCTGAGTCTCCATCAATAATCCATCCATCCATTTTCTTACACTCTTGTCCCTAGTGAGGTGATGGTGTCTATCTCCAGCTAATGTTCCGGGCGAGAGGCGGGGTCATCCTGGACAGGTTGCCAGTCTGTTGCAGGGCAACACAGAGTCAAACAGGACAAGCAACCATGCACACGCATACTCACACCTAGGGAAAATTTAGAAAGACCAATTAACCTGAGACCAATTAACCTGAAGCCGGAGTACCCGGAGAGAACCCACCCATGCACAGGGAGAACATGCAAACTCTGTGCAGAAAGACCCAGGGCCGGGAATCGAAGCAAGGTCCTACTTGCTGCAAGGCAACAGTGCTACCAACTGTGCCACTGTGCAGCCCTCCATCAATAATCAGCAGTACGATTCTCTCTGCATCTGAGAACGACTCCCTTTCTTTTCATTACTTTCAGAAAAAAAGCAGAACAAAACGGAGAAAATAACTACAAATCTCCACTACTGAGGACAATTTTTCAACTTTCAAATACTAAGATAAAATACAGTCCAAATAATTCATAGAATGTTTTAATATGCTGCTGAGAGACTGATTTAGATTATGCCAACAAAAATTTAAACCAAAATTTGCACAATAAAAAATATTATTGTGTTTGGTATCATTGAAAAGCCCTAAATGTCCTCTGTAGATAGCAAAAGGAATTAATTCAGTAGTATGCAGTGGGTGGGAGATATTCAAGTTTACAAATGTCCTCTACAGAGGACAAATTTGAACTACTGGTAGTCAGGAGGACCAGTTGGATGAGGGGGGTGACAATCTCAGTGCTCTGACTTCTATCCTATTTACCTGATTCAAGTAAAGATCAGGGTTTGGAGACCTGAAATGGTCTCATTAATGATCGATCAATTGCATTTGCTTCCTCCCACATAAACAACATAAGATAAATTGCTGTGAAAGCAAGAGCCAAACTTAAATCGGATGCTTCGCAACTAGAGTTAGAGCTTCGATCAGTACTCAGAGAATCAGCCCATATGGTATCGATGAATCTAGTTAAACAATGAATAACGACTGAACCAAACAAAAACGCTAGATATTGTTAGCCACGGCTATTCAGTTACACACTTGATGGACTGATCACCATTAGTGTGAATGACTCTATGAAAGCTAAACTGGATTTTTGCTGGTTTGAAACAAGCATGTGCATTAACATGTCAATGTGGAAAGACATCAGCAATGACTCTAAACAAGCAGCTGCTGCCACCCATTAATCTGGGAAAGGTTTTGAAGGCAGCCCATTTGAAGAAGTCGAAATCCCAGCAAAATCCTCTTTCATTTCAGATGGTCCAACTATTGTAGAGACAAATGTATAGACATCTGTTGCACAGCTCGGGTTCGGCGATAATTGGATCGTGCAAGAACTGAAGCAATGATGTACAATAGTGAAGAGAGGTCTAAAACATTTGCACAGAATGGGAGAGATTAATGAGGCAACACAAGCTTATTTGCAAGGCACCATCTATAAACAAGGTTGCTCTCAAGGCAATTTGCTAAAGCATGTCCTGCTGTAGAAAATTTCTAAAAGGAGCTTTTGCACACCTTGAATAATAATTCTGGTCTAAAGTGTACCCATTGCCCTCTCCTCTCTCTCTTGGATTCAGTGAGAGAGGAAGGAAAATATGCTGCCTTTTGGATTCTGTGTCCTTTGATTTCCTTACGGCAAGTTATGCCATGCTGTTGAGATGGAAAACTCCAGTTTTGCTCACACATAATCAATAGCTTTTAGATATAATCTATATTCTGAGTCTTGTAAGGATTTGTTGCTATAAATTTAATAAAATGCTATGCATTATGCAACTCTCAAACTCAGAGATGCACCTGCTACATTTTAATCTGACCCATGTCGGATGAGTTTTGTTATCTGCCGTTTTTCAGCGCAACACTGTGAGACATTCCAGTTGAACGGTGATTTGCACCAGCCAGAGCGAATATCTTGACTTTCTAGGATGTAAATGTGAAACTGTATCAAGAATCTGGTTTTGTGTGAGCAAATATCTCAAGAAGTCGCTGACTGCCCTTCTTGTGAGAATCTTTTTGACAGATCTCTCCTCTAAAGTGTGGTGGGGTTTTGCATTGGTGTGTTTTTGCAGAATAACAAACATACAGCACTTCAAAACAACAGAAACAAGCTTATTTCTCAAACAGATGAGCCACAGATCCAGTGTCGCATAATAAGACAAGCAGAGATTGATATCACTGAGATCTAAATTGGCTCCAGCCTGCTGTGCACAACCTGAAAAGAGCTGAAGATGGATTTCAAAAACTAAACCTCGTATTTCCAGGTGTGTCAGGTAAGAGAACTATTGATTAAGACTTCTTTAAAGCAACCCTATGTACCATCATGAAAATGATAAAACATGCCACAAAACAAATTTAAAAGATTAAGTAAATGAGGATAAATAATACACTGGTGGTTAAAAGTAGTAAAAATGTAAACACCATCAATGTAATAAAAAATGCCACTAAATAATTTAAAAGGGAAGTAAATGAGTAATAGAGTAAATAGAATCAATATTTAAAATAATTTATGTTAAAATTGACAAGATTACAAATTCTCAATATGAAACTAGCTTTGGTTTTTAATCTTGTACACAAAAATCATGCTGAAGATTTGTGAGTGATTCATAACCTTTTAGTTAAAATCACTAGTCTGATTTGGTGTTGGGTGAATGTGGCAACTGTTGTCTGCTTACTGTGAAATCGTGAATTGCCAAGATGGTTTAGAAGTTGATTATGGTTTCATTATGATTGAAAAGTCATTGAGGGACATTTTTTTTAGCCTGTCCTTCATCCGTGATGCCGCAGCAGGGCAGTCTCAACAGTTTAATAAGTAAAACTTGTTGTTCGGTTGGATGCCTGATCCTTGCTGTTCTCATGTTATCACTGGTTACCATACCCTATAGGGATCTCAACTAGGAATTGGCTTCAGCTGTGACCTTGGCAATTCCGCTCCAATTTTCAGCTGTTTAAAAATGAGACCAAACCCCTGAAGGCAACGCGCAGCCCTGGAAATTAGCGTCTCAGAATCACTCTCATGAATGGCCATAAACACAACCTCCATCTGTACAAATAAGCTTCGCTGGGGGCCACAGTGGAGCGGCTATTAAAACGCAATCCCCAGAAGCTCAGATTAGCTTTTCACGCAGTCCGTCTGCCAAAATAAAACTCAGCAGTCCATATAGCAGAGGGCAGTAACTGCCATGAACCAGACAAGTCCCCTCAGTCTTTAACAGAGGCCTCTGAATGGAATCAGGAGACCGACAGGAGACTCAGGGGGAGCAATACGGACAGGAGTATCACAAGGCCTGCCTCGCTCAGACAGCAGCAATAATGCAGCCTTCCAAATCCCATTATCATTGTAATGGAACGGATGGTGTGGGAGGAGAGACGATGGATGTGTGGGAGAGCGAGAGAGATGAGGTGGAAGGGTGCTCCCATTCTCAGTCGCCCCCGTTTTGTCTTAAAGAAAAAAATGCGCACACACACACACGTATATAGTCCTCTATTTTACCAGCAGTGTAACAGAAAGCTCACAGATGACACCCATGAGTCATATAAATGCCTTTCTAAAGGAGAAAAATGCAGGGAGATGTGGGGATTTAAACCAGAATCATTTTTCAAGATTTAACCAGGGACACATCAGCAAAAATAGCTGGTTATATAGAAGGTTCACGGAAACACAAGTAATTTCATGTCAGTTCAGCCAGTTCTATCTCGGTCATCTTGAACGTAGCTTGAGCATTTTCAGACTTAACCCACTATATATTTTGGTATTTCAGCTAAAAGTAACCTGATTTGGTCCCAGAATTACATGTTTGCTGTCATAAACATTGTTGAACCATTCATATTTTATGAAATTCATATTTATCAAACCTGGAATCTCATCCTACTAAGTTAATTTAGTACAAAGATGAGATTCCTTAAGAAAACACCTGACATGTTTAACAAAGTCTTTTGGCAAATTGCTGACTTCCATCCATCCATTTTCTAACACCCTTGTCCCTAGTGGGGTCAGGAGGGGTGCTGGTGCCTATCTTCAGCTAACGAGAGGTGAGGTACACCCTGGACAGGTCACCAGTCTGTCGCAGGGCAACACAGAAACAGACAGGACAAACAACCACACACACACACTCACACCTAGGGAGAATTTAGAGAAACCAATTAACCTAACAGTCATGTTTTTGGACTGTGGGAGGAGCCAGAGTACCCAGAGAGAACCCATCATGCACAGGGAGAACATGCAAACTCCGTAAAGAAAGACCCCGGGGCCGGAAATTGAACCTAGGACCTTCTTGCTGTAAGGCCACAAATTGCCGTCTTGATTTTTACAATTCATTTTAATGATTTTTTTTTCAGCATAGAATGATTATACAACACACAACTGAAGTTAATTTCAAAATCCCAAACCTGTGCATGAGTTTCAGACTTACTGTGGATTATCTCTCATACACACGGTCAAACTTTAACATGGACTCCAATTTTTTGAAAAGGTACTGCTGAACATATCTTGATCTGTCAATGCTATTGTTAGTTTCTGGCTATTGATCCCAGATGACTAAAGCTGCTGTACAGTTTCTTTGACAGCATAAAAACATTGCTTAGCAGTACTCTTTGGCTAAATTGATATTTCAAACAGTGAATGGAGGGACATCAGTGCTACTAACCACCTGCTGCAGAGTCAGATGGATGTTTTAACTGCTGATATGATCAAATGAAGCACCTTCTGGAGATAATTGCTGTATGGTTAGATGGGAAAAGGTTGCATTGCTTGGTGAAGGTTATATCATGCTGAGGATCCGTCTCACTCATTGCACAAACTGAATAGAGCACAGAAATATCTCCAACTTCACATCAAATCGACAACTAGATGGTTAAGACATGAGTAGAGTTAGACGTTCTAGCAGGGTAATGGATCCAAATATTATTGGCACTGGCAAAACATTCAGTTTTTATAAAGACCTGATCTTAACTGTATTGAAAATTCGTGGACGGTACCAAAAGGAGGCTGCTGCAGAGGAACTAGCAAATGAGCCGGATTAGGGGAATTAGTATTAATATTGCCTAGGTGAATTCTAACTTCTTTTCATGGTTTTGTTGTGCAACACATTTCCAAGCCAATTCTTTATAAAAGAACTAAACTGCTGAAATGCCCAATAGTTAACAAAGGATACAAATACACTCCATATTGAGAATGTGTCTTTTTCTCTCTGGGTAGCACTAGACAACAGTTCCTCATGTATCTGTAAGCAAATATGCATCTGAAAGACCAAGGTAAGGCTTTCTTTTTACTGTCTGCAGAATAAAAATGAAAGTCATTGTCAGAGGAAAAAAAAAAAAGGAAACCGAGAAACTCTTTCTTTGCAGCTGATTGCAGCCAGTTATGAACAAATTGTTTTCAACAAAATCGATTCTGCTTTGTGCTGAAAATCATAATGGTAATGGCAACACCTCATTTCACCGTGATAACAGTAGAGATGCTGACTCAGTATTTACTCTTCAGCCTTTCTTTCTCTCAGTTGAAACACACTGGTGCCCTGTGGCTCTCTCTATATATGCATATACTGTGTATATACATACATCACATCTGAACAAGAAGAACATTGGACTTTGGACGTGGGTCCAAAGGCTACAAAGCTTCAGAATGTACCTCTGCAGAATGCGCTGCAGAATGTGGATTCTGCAGCACATTTTCAGTGATAAGATGTGTTATCAAGAAATCGGAATGTTGAGACAAATAGGTTTTGCAAAAAGGGCAAGAACATGGACAGAGGTGAAGTTCTGTGTTGAGCAGTGTTACCTCCCACAGGTAAAAGTATAAATAAGACCAGACTTGGTGAAGCGTTGGCTGGAAAAAGATTAATGGCTTTTATTTGACAAAGGACACAAACGTGAAAGAGAAAGGATTTAAAATTCTTGGAAACCATCTAATAAGAATAGAAAGAAGGAGGATTTTCAACAAGTTAAGAATAGTGTAATACTGTATTAAACATATTAGGTAAAGTTTAGATATAATGAAAAAATAAGAATATGCTATCACAGTTTAGATTGCACATAACTAGAAGATTAAGATGATATGATGACTACAGTTTCGCCCCTTGAACTTTTCTACATTATCACATCAAAACTACAAACTAAAGTGAATTTTGTTGAGTTTTTAACCAAAGTTATAAACCAACACAAAGTAGCAGACAATTACGAGGAAGTAAAATTACACATGGTTTTGCAAGTAAATATATTATTTGCATTTTTATTCTGCTACTTTTTAGCCTCTCGCCATTTAAAAGAAAAATGTACAACTAATTGTTTTAAGAACTCACCTCATTAATTAATTACACAACATGGTGTAATTGAATCTGGTGTAATGGTGCAGCTGCTTTGTGAAGGTCTTAGAGTTTTTTTTAGTGGAGAGAAAACTCAATGAACATCAAAGGATGAAGCAGAAAAGTTAGAGATGAAATGCTGGGGAAAAACTTAACAAGTTTAACGCAACAAATAGTGGAATGGCGATGGTCTTATTGGGTAGAGCAAAAAGGTTTTCTAAGGTAAGAAAAAGGTGGGTTAGGGTTAGAGTTAGGGTTCACTCTGAGCCTTGTGTTGCGGGAAAATTGGAGGGAAGATCTGTGAGGCAGAAGCTCGGCTGGGCTCTGACTGCTTCAGTGGAGGAGCTTGTTGGAACCAGACAACGCTTTGTATGAGCAAACGTTTAGGAACTGCAAATGACTGCCACGAAAGACTCAAAGCAACACTCGAGGCATTTTTGATGAGGAAGTAAAATGTCATAAAATACCAAAAAAATCAATTTTACATAACAACCCTCCCTCGCCCCTTTAATATGCAGACACCGAAAAGAAGTTACTCACCTTACCATGACAAATGCTTGGAGCAATACCAATTAACAGTCTGACCTACTTTTCAAATTATATGCAATATTGTTTAACAACTTGGGGGCACTCAAATCCTGCATAGCTCACTTTATCCTATGTAAACCCTAAGAATGAGGCAACGTCACTGCAAAGGTAGCAAACTGGACAGTGTGGCAGTGAAACACTGTTAATTCAGCAGACTACATCACAATGCCGACGAAACATAAAATGTTACAATATGCACTTTAATTCTTGACATTTTGACCTAGATACAAAAGATATTTCAAAATGCATGTGAGATTTACGGGTTTAACAGCAGCTTCAACATAATTGTTCAAAACGCATATATTAATCACAGCTTTTACTTTTGCAGTTGAACAAACAGACAAACATTTAAGGATGTGTATCACAGCTACATAAAAGTTATTTGCATAAGACACCCACACATATAAAATGCACAATTTCAAAACTAATGCTTCATGAACCTAAAAGAAGGTTTGTTTGATATGTTGTGTGGGCAAACGCGGCAGGAAAAGAAACAGTGTAGGAGCAAAGCAAGGGGAAAAAAACAGGTGGTGTTAAAAGATTGAGCAGAAAGAAATTAAACACTGACCCAGACAGCAGAAAGGGCAATTCCAAGTGGGTGAGACAAAGGTGGGAGACACAACAGTGATGAATTGGAGAATCCAGATACCAAAAGAGTCCATCTTTTCCACTAAAGGTCTCTGTAGAGACTCTCAGAGGAAACAATAGCCTACTTTCTCCTGGATGCAAAGAATCATCATGCCAGCTGGCTGACTGCTTTCATTATCTGTAAAGTGCAGCCTTTGGAACAAAAGACTTGTGATGTAGAGAAATCTAACTTTATTTTGTGGTATTATCCAGTTTCATTTAGAGCTATTCATGCACTGCAAGAGACAAAGGTGACACCACTACAGAAATGAAGATTAAGTATTAACAAATGCTTCTCTGTGACTTCATGATTAACTTCCACATGGGGTTTTTTATCAGCAGGAATCCAACTGTGAAGCTCACTTACTCCCCTCTCTTTGCTCTGTCAGGTTCTAACAACAAGAGCATCTGATAAAAACATCTCTGTGTGACTGTCATAAAAATGGATTCCCAATCCTTTCTGACTGGGGAGGAATCTATAAATCATTCTACTTCCAAAAGCTTTGCCTCCTTTAAACTTTTTTTTGTTGCAAACTGGTCAGAATTTCAAGAACGGGGACCTACATATATAACAATAAAGACTCAAAGTCAAGTGCACCTCTCATCACTTTGCTAAGGTTACAATAAGCTATTGAAATAATCAATAAGGTTGACTACACAGTTAATGCAATGGTTTGTGGCATCTTCATACAGAACCACAGGTTGAGTGTAACTCCATTTTATCTCAGTATACATAACACACACTGCAGAAAGCACAGTTCTCCTTCCCTAATAGCACTGCTGCAATGAGCCTACGCATTAGAGATGGGAACTGGAGACTGCAAATTAAATTCAAGCTGTAGTTAAGTCGGAAAAAGAGACTTCCAACTTGACTTGGACTCTTACTCTAAAGACTTTCGATTCATTTTTAACTGTAGATTTGTGTCTTGGGTCTGATTAACAAGTCAGCTGGTGCTTCAGTACATATTAATGTTCCCCTCTGAGATACTATGATGTATACAAACTATTGGTTGTCATTGTAACATTGCGCAGAGGATGCACGGGGTTCTCCGTAATGTTTCCCAAGAGTAAGAACCTGTAAGTCGATATAACAGCAGCGTCCAAGTTCCTTTTTTAAATGCTATGATCAAGCAAACATTTACAGAAGGTCAGACACAGGCCCCAGTTCTGGCAGAAGTGAATATGTGCTGTTGTTAAAAGTTCATTTGATTTATTAACCAGGGACCTCAGCATGACTTGGGCTGTTAGTGGTTTCTAATGAACTGTTCATGTTTGTAGCATCATAACTGTGACCCCATGGACGTCTTTCAAGTCGAGCTCTGTGTTAAATGACTCGGAGTCATTTTAAAAGAAAGCCTTTTATTATTTCATTATCGATAAAGGTAGTAGAAAAACTTTAAAATAAAATAAATTCCTCTTTATTTATTTATTTTTTTTGAGGAATTTAATATGGATGAGTATTAACATTTTTTTTTTACTAGTTTTCTTTGCAATAAATGTTTCAGATATGGTTAAATATTAAATCCCCCCTGATGTTACAAGGACGCATGGGTAATGCATGAAGGGGTAAGATATTTTACCTTAATTTTAAAATCACTAGTTATATTTTGAGTGTTCTCAAAAAGCATTAAATATACATATTTTAGATTAGGCTTAAAGATAATTGTCATCCAGAGTCTATGGAAATTTGATTAGACCTCATGGTATACATCAGATGTCAAAAATTTTTAATTCCCATTCCTATTAAATTAATACTCAACTTGGACTTCTCCCTCAAAGACTTGTGAAGATGTCTGACATGCAGTTGAGTTGTGTAGAAAGGCAAAATCATACCAGGACTTAAAGTTTACAAGTCAGAATTGGCAGTTGAATCTAAGTTTTAGATGTCCATTTTTATTTGTAGTTAGCTAGATATTTCCTCACTCTATTGTTCTTTTAAAGTTTAGCTGTGTACCAAAAGGTTATTTATCAAGAGGAAGTAGTATTTTTTTTTTTAAATAAAGCACATTTCAGGTTTAAGAACTGTGGTGAAGGCAATGTATTGCACATTTTAACTGGAGGAATGTTAATATTCAAAACATGTAGGTCAAGCCTGAACCTGCATGTGCTATAAAAGAATCGTAACTTGGTCTTTCATATCAAAGGGTATAATAATGGCTGACAGTGTTAATGACACCTACTGATAACACCTTTTGTTACTTTTGCTGATTGTTTTTTTCTCATGCAAAGAGGAAAAAACATTTATTCAGAAAAATAAAATGCCAAACATACTTCTAATAGTATCAGAAACACCAGCAGATGGCAGAATCTATGCAAGGAAGTATTCAAACACACACTTCAACTAGCTCTCCTATACCTGAGAGGAACTATTTTATATGTAAGATGTTATATGTAAGAAAATGAACAGTATATGGCGGACGTTTAGTGGCCAATGGGGGTTGTGTGGATGAACCCGGTCAACAAGAATCTTAAGTTTGCCCCAAACAGAATCCATTTCTGCTTTAGCAGGAAGTCACAGAATAATGAAGCAGCATTTTAATTTATTTTCTGGTCTGTGCAAATGATCAGTGGACAGATAAAGGTCAGAGAGACAAAAATGCTTTTGGTTGTATTGATAAAGGGGCAAATGGAGGAAGAGTTGATGAGGGAAGGTGAGACAAGGCCCAGAGGAAAGATACTTGCTTGATTTGGGATGAAGGAATGTCGGTTTCTGTCCAGCTTGATATTCAGATAAATCTAAGGAGATTAAGTTGAACAACAGAGCTCAATAATGTAAGGCTGATAGACTTCTCCCAGATTTTAAGTCAGTGATTGAGATTCAGAACAGGACGCTGAATAAATCTCATATAGTTCCTTATAATTACTCTTCTCATGTTGCTGCAGGTTCCACAGGAAAGCTGATTTCTAATAGACTGAAAAACGGCTCTGTATGCAATCAAAGTTTTATTTCTGACATTTTTAGGTGAACTTTGATTTGCTCTACTAAAAGACCTTGAAAGAAATGTTACTGATTTTTCTGCTTTTAAACTTGCTGATCTTTAAGAAAGCGGTAACCCTGATCTTTCAATTTTCCAGCTCTGTATTTAGCTTCCAGCTCATCTGTGTGACATTTTAGGAGAAGAGGCATGATGAGGTACTGATGAGCCAATCACAGGCTTACTTTATATTATGTGTAAGACTTCTAATGTTTCACAACCAATGGTAAATGTTCATTTTTTATGCTTTATTATTTGTTTTATAAACTGTATTCTTTTGATCACAGATCATGTTGAACTATTAATGTGGATAATTATTTCCATTTGATTGGATGAAAAGACAGGTTCACATTTTAGTGTACAGCCTCTTACTAAGAAAAATGTTGATACAGTCAAAATACACCTATAATTATAAAAAACTGCTGACAGATTTAAGTTTATAGTTATTTGCATCTAAATAACACATTTATTTTTGGTTTGGAAAGTCAACCACTGTCTTTCAAAAGATAATAAAACAATGTAAAAGTAGCATTATAAAGGAAAGGAAAAAGGAGGGATTTGGTTTTAGTTTTTCATAGAAATATCACATGTCAAATACTCTCGATAATCCTTTAAAAAAAAAAATGTAGGTAGTACAGCAACCAAGCTTCTTAACATTGCTAATCTTTTTTTTTTTTTCTTTCTTTTTTTGGTGTACCAAATCTTTGAGGCTGGAAGCAGGTCTTCTTGCTGAAGCTGCTGTGACTAAACTGGAAAAGTCAGTAGGAAATACCGAATAAACCTGGAATAGCACAATTTCCTTGTTTTACTTACAAAGTCTAACTAATAAAATAGGCTCATGTAATGCTAAAGATCAACGAATAGTATTTAACTCAAAACAATACGTGTTAGAATGAACTTCCCAACTTTCACTGATCATAGCGTAGACTCTAGTATTCACGCTACACCTATAAATAACAAACACTTTGAAAGAAAGGTCTGCTTCTCATTGACTCAAATGCAATTAGAGAGCCTGCATTGGAAAACACTTTATTGAAGGTATGTAATTAATTGCAAACTCCATATTGCCTATATATTACATGCACAAGCAAGCATCATAATGAGGCTATATTTGCTTCCGCATCATGGAGATTAATAAGCAGCCCAACCAATATGCTGCTATCCACAGCGTCACAAATAAAGTGTGGCTCCCGTTTGCACAGATATCTTGTCGAAAGCAGCTCAAAACAGTGAAGAGCGAAATATCCATCAGCATGGAACAGTGGACAAAAGGGTCATAACCAAGGACATATCAAGCAGCGCGTGAAATTGCATGAGTTCATATAAAAATGTCTACTGGGGAGAAGACAGGTTTAAAGTAACTAT
Source organism: Brachyrhaphis roseni (assembly GCA_903066815.1). NCBI lineage: Eukaryota > Metazoa > Chordata > Actinopteri > Cyprinodontiformes > Poeciliidae > Brachyrhaphis > Brachyrhaphis roseni. Next base: position 23,400 of record CAEFZY010025789.1, read on the forward strand.
GCTCTATTTTACCAGGCAGTAAATGAAGCATTAGTGTTGACACCTGATTTGGCAGAACGTTCGTCTGCTTCTGTAAGTGTTACATTACTGCAAAAGCATCTTTATGGTTATAGAAAATAAGTTTAGCCTTGCATGTCCTTGAACGTGGCTTATTTTTTAAAGGCTGTTCTCTAAATCTAATAAATGAATCCCCAACTCAAACTAGGGAGAAGAACTCGAAGCTAACTAAAAGTCTTCCATTCCCTGCCTCCAAAAAAACAAAAACAAAAAAACATCTATAGTCTTGAGCCAGTCCATTTTGAGAGGCTGTCTATTGATCACTGCGGCCTTTGTCGACTGTGCAGCAGATGCAATCAGATCTGATGTAATAGGCCCATGCACTTAATTGGGCTCGGCCTTAGCGTTCCTGTCTATTGACTAAAATCTCTGCACTGAACCTCTAATCAAGAAGTGGCATCGACCAGGCTATCACTTCCTGCCAATTTCATAAGAGGGGATTTTTTTAAAAGAATCCGGCCATCTTAAGGAGGAGCTTTATGGTGCTGAAAAGGCAGTCCTATTCGTTGGGTTTTATTTACTGCAGTGTAGTGAAATCCCTTAAATTCATCTTGCTAGTTCTGATCTTTAAAGACCCATGGTGTAATGATACACTACTTTCAGAAACTATTAGAGAAAAGCAGTACAATCAGAGCACTTCATAACACAAATGAGTTGCTGTAAGTTAGGGTGAAATGGCTGATAATGTCATACCCATTCACCTCAGTATGTGCGTGTGATAATCTATATTGGACATTGCTGTATTAATGATAATCATCAGTTGGTTTGATCGAAAACAGAATTACAATATTTTCCAGTGAATTACAATTTCTATCCCTGTTGATATTCTTGAATAAAAAATAATAGATGTCAATATTTTGACATCTGTTTTGTTTAAGATGTCAATCCAGAAGACATTTCAAGCTCAACAGTCTCAACAGGTGAGTATGTTGATCTGGGTTTAGGCATCAGGGTTAGATTCTGATGCTAAACCTATGACCTTCCTGGGTAATTGTGTAAGACTGACACTAGCAAATGAATTTTTACCTGAACTGAATGTTGCCAGAAGAGTCCTAGTTTAATTTAAAGCTGCGGTAGCCTTAAAAATATTCACTTTTATGAAGCCTAATTGAGAAGGTTGGACAAATTCACATTTGTTGTTCGACAATATCCTGGAAGAAGCTTTGTGAGGATCAACAATGTGAGCAACATTTTTGTCAGAGAAAATACTCCTGATTTAGTGCTTCCATGTTTAGCCTTATATTGTTCCTGAACAGAACCATTATTTTAGTTATTGCTACTTTTGCCTCTTTGCTTTGTTTTTTCAATGAATTTTTATACTTAGATCTTTTAGTGTTATTGGTCCTGTTCTCATTTCAGACATGGGGTTAGGAGGTCTGGACTGCAACACTAATTTGTGCCATCTCTTTGTGTGCATTGTTTCTCCTTACATTTGGCTTTGCTTCTGCCTTTACCTGTATTTCTCTCCCAGATGGCGGCATTGACTGATTTATTGCTTCCATTGATAATGTGTACTCTGTTTCTTATCTTCCCATAGAAAGTAACCCTGGTTCAATGCATCTGGATTTAACTATGTCTCCTTTCTTGAAAGAGTATTGACAAATTTCCTCTCTTATAGAATGCACCTTGAGCTCATGTTTTTTTTGCTTCTAGTCTTTTAACATACTGCCAGTTGAGGCAGAAGGCTCCGGTTTTAAAAAATGCATTGCTTTCCATAATATAAATTGGATTGAAATTGTATTTAAGGTTCCTATATAAAGGGTTTGTACTGGAATAAATGTATTTGATTTGAACTGAATTAGAAAGAAACTGGACCTGTTTGCCTTGTAAAATGCTTCGATATAATATTTGCTGTGTCTCCATAAAAATAAAATGATTTCAACTGCAGAAACACTTCAGCACTGAAACTTTATCAGTTTTGCTGAGGGCTATAGTAGCTTAAACTCTGTGATATAATAAAAAATATATATGTGACTATTGATCTAGCCCACTCCTTTGAGATCTAAGCTTAGAGGGTAACAGAATCAAAACTATTTGATGCTTTCCCATTTCCAGAGCTTTCATTGTCGCTGTTTTTAAACACTCTTTATAACCATGGCTCATCCTCTGGGGAGACATCATAGTCCAGAGTTTACACATGAACAAGATTGCCTATCGTGCAGTGGCTAATGTTGTCCGACTCGGCCTTCCCTTAAAAAAAAAAAATAAAAAAAAAAAGAAAAAAGAAGCGAATAGAGAAAACAATTATAGCAGCACTTACTTCTAGGTGGCTCTGTGCTGCAAAGATGCTTTTGATGAACAGCGAGTTTATTTATTTTTCATTATGTCAAGGCCTACAATATTTATGCAATCACTGCTCTGAGCTCTTTCAACTTAGAGAACATGAAAGCTTTACATCCCTCTTTTTAAATCACGACAAAAATATCCACGATGTAGACAGAGTAAGCAAGATGTACGTCTATTTTAGCTCCACAGACCAACAAAAGAATATGCGCTGCAACTTTATCAATAATTTACTGTCATTTGGGTCATAAATGACCTTCGCATTGAAAGATTTGAAGGACGTCCCATTTAAAGCTGGTCAGCAGCCAGATAATTCGTTTTTAACAGAGACTGAACTGATGCAACAAATGGTCTCTGTTACAGCTGTATTGCTTTTATCTTTCATCTGTTGCCCAATGTTTCTGCAAGACTCAGTTTTAAAAAATATCTCTACAATTCACAAAATATATTTCTTGGTGTACTCTCTGCAGAGCAGGTTAGTCTCTGTGTGTTGATTAGAGTAATTTCTTATCAAAAACCTGAATCCCATCAATGAATTTAGTTCCTACTCTTTCCATATGACATCTTAGAAAAAAAATGCACTCAAAACAGCTTATTTTTTATTTTTTTAGCAAAATATTTATGTGAAGGCATAAATCTGCGTCCTCCTAAACAGAAGTGAAAACTGTGAGCGCCCAATTTAATGTAAGTGAAAAACTAACGGAAGTCCAGAATAAATTCCACGCAGCAAAGAAAATGCAGCAGAGTCAAACTATATTAATGTGAGGGACATCACTTTGAAGTTACCCTTGAACTGAAGAGTCTCTCTCAGCACAGACCACTTTTACTCCTGTCAGATTAAATAAAAGGAGCACAAAAGGGACACAAAGAAGAATTGGCCAAGGAGGGGTTTCATTTTCTGAAGATTCAAGTTATATCTGTGATCTATTCTGTGACATAATTTGAGCCACATTAACTTTCTTGAGCTCTGCTAGAGTCTTGGTGTTGTTTCACAGCAGCTGTCTGATTGGTTTATTAAAACCATTTCTTAAATCCATGTTTAATTTAATGAAGCCACCCTACAGGAATTTGTGACTTTCTGCTAGATTCCTTTGCATGAAGCAGTGGGATTTAAGTTTTTTTGATATTTTTACAAACTTCAATGCTGCTGTGACAGCAAGAGGGTTTTGTGCCTTGCTTCATAAATTGTTAGTTTCCTCGACAAAGGCTGTTTTTATTTCACTTTTAATAGTAGACTATTGTAAAGTGGGTCTGCAGGATATTTGTGGTACAAAGAAGTCAGGCTAAAGAGCTTGCTGAAACTTTTTCCACCTCTTTCACACAAGACATTTGACTAAAAGACAGATGTCATGGGGAAAATGCAAAAGAACAAATGAGCTTCCATCTAAATGTTGTTGAAGTTCTTTCATTTAATTTTAGCGTCCAGTTTTCTTTAGTAGGCCCCTTTCAGGAGGAGACACCTTATCTTGGGAATATTTGCTCATTTCTCCTTCCAAAGTTCTCTACATTTACCAGATCAAACAAACATATCTACTCTACAGACTATTTTAAATGACCAAACATGTTTGTGTCAGATATAAGTCTGGATTCGGGCCATATAATTAAAAAATTAAATGAATCCTCCTTTCCATAAAACATTTAAAAATATTTGTGCCAAAGCTGGTTGGAGCAACTTATTTGTCATCCAACATCGACAAAAAACACAATTTCTTCTAAGCCCACAGCATGCTGCTGCCACCACCATGTTCGACTGCAGGTATGATGTTGTTTTGGTTGTGTGCAGATCATAACATAATAATCGACAAGATTTTGTGAGATTTTAGAAAGGACTAGACATTTTCATTTATTCTAGAGAAAATGATTTCCATCTTTCAGACATGGAATGTATAGAAAAAGGTTGTCAGATGAAAACAACAGACCTTGTCAGAAATTCCTCCAGCTTCTTCACTGTTGCTCTTAGCATCTTGACAGCCTACCCTGCTAGTTTCCACCTCATCTTATCAATTTGTAAAGTCACCTCTTTATTTTTTTATTTTTTTCCTTCAAGTGCTCCAATTCAGTCCAATGAGTGTCTGCCCTCTGGGCTGTACCGTGTAGTTGTTGGCACTTGCTTCTTGCTTTAGAAACTTCTTGAGTTCATATTCTCAATGAACTGTATGGAGTTTGTATGTTCTGTTTTACACCAGGCCCATCCCAACACATGCAAGCTAGAATATATATAATATATTGATCAACTCCAAATTGCCCTTAGGTATGTGTGAGAGTATCATAGTTCCTGGGTGGACACCTGGAAAGAGGCTTTGCATTTGTGAGCATTTGAATTTTAACATTTATATATTTGCTAGAGCATAAACATTGTCAAAGATCCAGGTTTAGACAAAATTATCTGGTGTAATTCATGGAGGCTGTATGTCCTAAAACACTAAATCTAATTTGAAAAGTTCTTTTAATATCTAAAAATGAAATCTTCTACCTTACATGTTTTCTAAGACTTAAAAAAACATTATTCCTTGAGCCACAATGTTCTTGATGTAATGGATAAATTGCATTGAAATAGTGAAACCATAGTTATTTTTTTGATCTGAAAAAGGACAAAGCAAGTTTTGAAACTTGAATATGACCAAGGATTATGTTAAATGACCAGACCTGCTGTGAGTATGAACTGATAACACAACACCAGCATGGATATCCTATAATTGTTGAGTATTTATTATTTGAAGAGCTTGAACATACAAAGCCGAATATGTCTTTTAAAAGCTTAATTTAGTGTACAAGTTTCAATTTAATGTAGATTTTCTCTGATCCTCACAAGGTCAGAATTACACAAACATACATGCTGAATAATATTTGGCTAAAATGGAAATAGAGAACCCTCACTTTTTGTTGTCATCGTTCTAACGGGTTATTTAACCACTTTTGACATAATTTGTAGCATCCATTGAAACTGGCTGGAGTTCAAACATTTTCTGTTGAATTTAACTCAAAAATATTTTCAAAATCTTAATGCTGGCTTTCTTTTAAACCAGTCTTGACATGTTTTTAGGACCATTGTGCTGCTGGAACAACCCGACTGTCAAAGTTTCACTGACCTGGACAAATCCGTTAGACCTGAAGTGAAACTAGATGGATGCATTCACACATACTTAAAGAGAGGCAAGTCAAATAAACTATTTAAAGCTCTGCTGACGGCGATGGTATGTAAACGTCTGACTGGAGCTGAGCAGAGGCATACAACCCAAGTCTTATTCCTCTGATTCACTCGCTCTGAGGTGGAGATGTTGTTCACTGAAATGTAACACAGACCTCTGATTACCCATTTGAGTGGGTACCTTTGATTTAACCAGATCTAAAACCATCAATTATAGGTCTGCCATGTTAACAGCTACACAAAGGAGGAATTAAAATCTAATTTTGCAAATTAGCAGGAGCTGAAAAAGAATAATCATAGTACAAGTGATTGATCTAAATTCCCCAATATTTTTAGCAGACTATTAGTTTAATGCTTGTCACGCTCTGGCCATTTATCCTCCAGTTTATTTTCTTGATGTATGTGTCTTACTCTCGTAGTCGTATTTAATCAGAGGAGACAGGTTAATAGTCAGTGGCCTGTGGTAACTGTAATAGTCTCACATTCATGCCTGTTAGGTTTGGACATATTACTCATAATTCTACACTTGGAGCTCCCCGGTACTTTATGCTGCAAGGATTGCTCTGTATGTGAAGAAACTCTGAACATAAAATGACAAAAGAGAAACTTTTTTGTTTCTCTATAAGTGAATGAAAGAAATTCCTTAATAAATTAGCATTGTGGTTTCTGATTTTGAATGTGTTTAGGGTGGAAGACATTAGGATTAAAACATCCAGTGGATTTAAGAAAAAACTTACACATTAACATAAAAGTCCTCTGCGAAATACAGCCATGACATAAATCATGCTTGAACAGAGTCAGTCTGAAAATACAAACACAAACTTAAATGTATAGGCATCTTGGAGGACTAGAACGAAGAATATCTGGTGAAGACATTTATTTTCTGATTGTTAAAGTAGACCACAAAAAGGCAGAATAGGAATTAGACCTTGTATAAAGTCACATGACCCAATGCATTAAGTCCACAATTTACAGCTTAAGTCCCGACTTGTAAGAATAATTTTTGTCAAACTTGCATTCAACTGCTGCTTTGGTTTGAGCTTTATCCTTTTTATCACTTTTATGTACTGACAACTATAAGGCTTTTCAAGTCCCTTTGAAATACTTGTAAAGAATATTTTAGAGTAGTCATAAACCTTAAACCCCATATGAATGTTTTTATGACGTCTGAGTGTTCTAGTAAAGAAAAATGTCTTTCTAAATGCCTGCCAAGAAGTGTGATCATCACTCAAGTAGAAAAAAAAAATGGGCTGATTTAGATACTCAACCCTTTTAAGATAATTCATGAGCCATAACTTTAAATTGTAATTATATTTTGTTAAACTGTGAATGTGAACATAATAATGAAACCTTCTAGCATTTAATCATTTTGTTGTCTGCATAAAACCTTCAAGGCGAAAACAGCTCAATGTAGGAAATGGATCCTACAAGGGTAGTTTATTGATATTCTTGTTCTCTTTTGTCTGAGTAATGTAGTAGGAATAATAGTATCACATTTTCTTTTAAGCATAATCCTGATTTGCAAGTTACTTAGTTGACTGATCACGGGTCACGACTTTGTGATGACTCCTTCCTCAGCAGAGGAAGAGGAAGCTTCATACAGAAACCAAGCAAAATCACTCAGATTTGGTTGCAATGCATGTTTTGGTTTTCTCTTTGTATTGTTCTGCACTTAAGGTGCTTGGAAAGATGTTTTTTTGTTTTTTGTTTTTTGTCTATGCATCACTCAATCCAAACTTTGGAACCACCAAAGCGTCCAAGCTTGAAGAACTACAACCAGCAGCTTTCCAGTTGCCAGGTGACCTTTCATTCGGGACCGCTGCTGTTGTGCCAATATTTTCCTGTCAGCTGAGTTGAGAAACAGGAGTATGGGAGCTGCATGAACAGCAGATCAAATTGTTTCTCAGAGTAAGACAGCAACGCCAGACAACAGAAAGGCTTGATTATTTCTCTGAAAGACGATTTCAGCCTGGGAAGCTGAAAGGACAGCTCTTCTTTTTTGTTATTGTTGTTTGTTTTCTCCAACCACTCTTGTATAAATAACATTAAACATTGTGATTAAATTAAATAAATGGGTTGCAAGTGTCTCTCTTTAGGATCCCGACTTATCAAAAGGTAGATTTTATCCGTTATGTATAAATAACTTCATGAAACCCTCCCCTCTCAGCATTTTTGAAGCTTTTTGTTTCAGTGCAACAATTTTATTTCTCAAATAATTCTTTAAAGTAAGTGTAATTATTTTATCAAATGAATATTAGTCAGAGATTAATAAACCATTTAATGCAACATAAAATAAGTCTATCATTCAGGACACACAGGCCTGAATGACAGCGCTGTCAGAGCAGGTCTGCACTCAGATATGTTGATGAATCATTCACATGCCTCAAGGCAAATGCATAACAAACACGTGGTTAAGAACTACAACATGTGAAACAGATGTCTGCATAATTTCTCTGATTTATCACTGCACTGAATTGAGCAAAAAAATTCTATGTATGATGATATATCTGGAAATGACCTGTCAGGATGTGACATGTCTCAGCTGTATCTGCAGCTCCTGAATGAGACACTTCTCACATGAATCCTTTGTTTTGACTGGTGCCCCATGGCCGGTCCGCTGGGAAGTATCCCCGCTGTAACGTAAACCTCACGGGGAAATGCAGGATGCATCTTGACCTGGTATAGTATTACCTTGTCTCTCTTGTGGGAAATCATGTGTGGCAAGCACATTTTTTCCCCCCCGTTTTGTTTTGTTTTCTTTTGTTTTTCAGCTCTGTAAAAGAATATAGACTGTTTTGGCTGGTTGACACGACCGTCACAGTCTGGCACTGGTGTAACATTTACAATTGATTTGCAGCAGATCCTCAAAGTGTTTTGTTTCTGACTCTAACATATGAAGTAAGTTAGATTATGCTAACGACAAATAATATTGAACATCAACTGTGGAAATTAACTTTAAACACACAGTTTAAACCTTGCTCTTCTGTGGAGATTTTAAACCTTCCACAGAAGAGCAAGCTCGTCTGCGCTAACCTTTTTGAAAACATAAAACATGACTCTGAGGACTCAAAAGTTTACACTTCACTTTCTTGCCATCAACAACTTTACTATCAGTACTCAGAAGATCTTTCATAATCTGAAGTATCTGCACAAAGAAATATATTCTATGAACTTGGTCTGAATGTTCTGGGACTTGAGGTTTCACAGTAAGCTGAAACAAATAATTAGAACATTAATCAGAACTTTCAAATGAAAATGAATCTAGGCAGAATTTAAGGATTAATTTAATATTCCTCCTCTGACGTCATTCTGTTTCCTTTTGCATCATTTTTATTGCAAAGAGGAAACAAATGAGAAAAAAAAAATCTCTGATGATACCTTGTAATGCTTATGTAATTTAAATGTAATGCATGTTTGCCTCTAATCTAGTTTTGAATTGTTTCCATGGATTAAATTATTGTGCCTTCTCAGCTGACCTCTATTTTGTAAGCAAACCTTTTTCTCCCAATCACAAGTCAAACATTTTGGATCAAATGAACAGTTTGAAAATTTCTGCAGTTACTACATAAAACATGTGATAGCTTTGCTTGGTTGGTATTCAAAAGATTTTTTTGCAGGATGGAAAACATCCTGCAAAAAACTTGGTGTACAGGTGACCTTTGGCCCTATTCATCGTCATGTCATATTTGTGTATGAAGGAAAGAGGAGATGTTTCATGCTGACATTGGAGGAGGATACTCCTGATTATGTAGCAATATGCAGATGAAAGGATTCTCTAGGAAGGTCGCCGCCGGTGTCTTGCATCCTAGTGGTAAGTGAGGGACTTGGGTGCGAGAGGTCCGCCTCCCACTTGGGGATGTCTGGGGGCCTTGATGGGTGAGTGAGTTTTGTCCAAGGCACTGGCAGTCTGTGTGCTGTTGGGGGCTGTCCATCGGTGTGTCTTTATAGGGTTGGCTCAGAAGCTGCTGTGGTTGTTATTAATGTTGCAATCCTTGAGTGATCTACATGGTGATGGTGTTCACCTCCTTCCTTTTTCTGTCTCTGTTCCAAATATTCCATCACATTTGCAGACTCTTAGATGCAGAAACACATTAACACATCATATCTGCATGGGCATATGCATAGCAAATGAGCACATGAGGGCTAAAATATTTATGAATTTTATACAATGAAAAATTCTGCTAGTGCAAGGAACAAATCCAATTTGTTGCCTGGATTTTATTTTATTATTAATGCTGTCATTTCTCTTCTTAATATTTTAGCTATGTTTTCTTGCCCTCTGTCTTATAATAATGTTTGTTTAGTGTGATTATTTTTAATTATTGCAATCTGCCCAACATTTGTTTTGCATAACCTCCCTGGACAAGACACTTACAACCTTAGAATGTCGCTAAAAATGTTTAGTACAAGAAAACATGAAAGAAACCTTGTGTTCAGATGTTAACCAAGCCTTTGCAGTTATTCATTTATAATCTATTTGTTACCATTGTATTAATCAAGCATCAAATGTCATAAAAACATACTTCCTAAAAGTTAATTTATTCTAAACTGTAAATGAATTAAGTACACAAGCTAATAAATAAATGAATTACTAAAAAATTTAAGTAATACTTTTCATATACCCGTATGTTTAGTCCATCTGTGTTAATGAGAGAATATGAACCTTTATTAGTCTTACTGGACACGATAAAGAACTTTCAAGTGAAAGATATTAATGTGGAAAATTTAGTACATAAAAATGTAACAATAGTTTTCTTACAATGGGAGCAGTATCATCAGAGAGCTAAACTATCCCTTAATACTGTTAAGATGAATTATGCAAATGTGAACATTTTAGTGCTCACATGCCTAATCTGACACGTGATAGATTAGGCTCTTGGCATCACCTCTGGATCCAGAATGAACATTATCCTCTGGTAGACGAAAACTAATGAGTTCCCATCACTGACTGCGGCAGCGGGCCCCTGAGAGCAGGTGGAGATAAGGAAGAAGTTGATGCCTGAGAGGCATTGCGAAAACAACCACTCAATACCCTGAACCCAGATTTCTGGAGAGCGCCTCATAATGAATGTTCTCCTGATGATATTCTCCAGTAAATACACTCCTTTTATGAGAGCGGAGCGCTTTCACCAAATTACGCTTGTCTGTTTTGTGCATGCAAAGCAACAAAGGCATGATGACTAACTTCATAAACCATTACGTTTCGGCTATTTTCCCTCATTGAAATATATTACAAAAGGAGTTTCTGTTTACTTCTTTGCTAAATCTGTGCCTTCCTACCATTTTTGTTCATCTTGTCAGCCAGAAGCCATTTTGCCCAACAGCGCAAGAGTGTCAGAAGGGGTTTAAACTGAAAACATTAATGAAGCCGGCACTTCCTAATATGCTTAAAAATAAAGAAAAACTTTCAATACAGTCAAATTCTCAAAACTTTATTTTCTTTTAAAGAGATAAACAACTCTCTCTTTATATACAGTGTAGTCCATTCCAAAAGTATTCAGAGCGCTTCAGTATTTCCACATTTGATGTTACACACTTAATTCAAATTGTTTATTAATTTAATAATTGTTAACTATTAAATTAATTTCTTTCCTTTAAATTTGACACATATAACACTTTGTGACAATGTGTAAAACAGTTTTTGAGTCTTTTTCAAATTTTCTGAAAGCACAAAATCAAGAAATCACTTTTGCTTAATATTTTATTTATCCATCTTTGGAAGCAAATACAGACTGAAGTAATTTTGAATATGATACCACAACCTTAGCTCACCTATCTTTTGGTCCATTCTTCTTTGCAGCCTTTGGATTGGAGACGTCTGTGCAGCCATTTTCACATCTGTCCAGATAAGTTTGATCAAAGTCTAGACTTTGGCTAACTACTCCTAGGAAATCTTACTCATGTGCATTGGGGTCATTGGAGTCTAAGGCCAAGAGTACTCTGGAGCAGGTTTTCATCCAGGATCCCATTGCACATTGCTGCATTTGTGTTCCCATCTATTCTGACAAGTCTGCCAATTCCTCCTTCTGCATGACCTTCCCACAACATGATCCTGCCTTTACCATGCTTCACTGTTGAGTACAACTCATTGATATCTTCCTGCTGAAGTTCTTTACAATATGAAACACTATTTTTGAATGGAAAATTTAAGTAAAATTGATACCTTAAGTTTTGTAGTCAGACTTGAAGTTCAGCTACAGGTAGACTTTTTAACGTTTTTAATTCCCTTTACTTTCAGAATACATTATATAAATATTAGAAGTTTCCTCTCACTGTTAGTCATTAACTCTTGGACCACTGGGAGACTGTTGGAAATCAGAGGACTTCACCTGATTGCTTTTTAATTAGCTCCCCTGAGGGCATTCTTTGTTAAATGAGCCAATGGCAGACAGGGTAACTGTCTGAGCCTTTACTGGCTGAACTCGACAGACAAAGTCCAAGTCACAGCTTAGTTTAGGTTTCACCAACATCACATGGGTTAAACTGCCGAATTTTCTTCTTCTCAGCTGAATTTCTCAAACATACTGTTTTCAGCTGAATGAACTGTGACATTAATTGTCACAGTGCCTATTTTTGGTACTTTTTGGGTGGACAAATTTAAATCTGCTTCATTGAAAGGCTTTCCATTTAACAAAGCAAGTCCAACAATTAAGACCAGCAGTATGAAGAATAATTGTCACTGTTCAGCTGAACACCAACCATGTGAAGGTGATTGATGGAGTTTCTGTCTTCCGCCAAATGGTACAAAGAGCCTGTGGCCTAGAAAGTGCTAATGAACAGTAGGGAAGAGCGAGTGCTGCTCGACCCTGTCGTGTTAATTATTTCACTCACAGCAATATCTTCCTCATGCACAATTTTTATGACCTGCTTTTTGCACCTTTTCCTCTGAACAACCTTGTTAAGCTCAGTGTACCATCAGTTTCAAGAATTGATATATTTAGAGGAAACTGGTATCCGTTTCCCTGGAGGAGATTTTGACTACATATTGTGCATTTTTATCTAAAGCTAAGATGTAAAATAATCACTAATAGGCAGCTTTTTCTAAATGTTTTTATGGGTGACACATCTCATACATTTAAATGCTTTCTTTTTATTTTCCCCTGCTTCTACATAAAAAAAAAAAACACAGAAATGGCAAAACCTGTGCTTGTTAGCAGCTTTGATGAATGCATTCCAGAAGAATCTTCTGAACCATCTTTTATTAACGGATTTCAACAAACAAGCAATTTCCAAACCACAAACATCACAATGCACATAGGGCCTCCTCAAAAAGCTTTCTGCCACAGTCACACTCGATGCAAGACACGACAACAATCATCTAGTACTGATTTTATCTGTCTAGCTGTCTCCAGTTCAAGAGAGATTCACAATTTAAAGCTTTTCATAGATATAATCAAATGATGTGTAGTTTAGCATCAGTTTTCTGTGATATCATTCATAAGGTTTAAGGTTATTTACTTGTTAAAAAAAGTTTATTTCTGTTTTTCCTTTTATGTCCTATAAACCACCTTAGATTACCATGTATACAAACGGGACTTTTAAAGTAAAGATGTGTTTTCCTTGAAATCAGATTAGCATTTGCTTATTTCTTTTTAAAAGTGGCTGTCTTGCTAGAATAGAAAGAGTATATTGAAGGTAATGAATGAATCAGAGGTTATTTAGAGTTCCCCAAATCTAATCTTAACATGACTGCACTGAAATGAGATTATTGCTTATGGAGATAACTCTTAGGTCATAAAATTAACTTCTTTCAAATGCTTTTTAACAGCACAGAATATTTTACAAAATACAAACATGCATGCATCAAGAAGTCTTGTTTAAAGAATGTATCAGCTATTAGGAAACATCTGCAGTGATCCCCAGTCAAAAGATGTCACTTTAGAGTTATGAGCTGTAAAATGTTGTTTTTAGGGCATAAATAATCCATTAATCTTAGTCTTGCTGCTGACAAGGTACAGATGGCATGTGAGCAAAAAAAAAAAAATCAATAGATAAATGTGGTCGTCTTACGATGCTCGCCTAATTAGTCAGTCTTTTCTGTGTTTTTCTGAACATTGCTTAATGCTATTAAAAGAATGTCATGATTTCCATCTGGCCTTAACAGCTGCTCTGAATTAAATAGCCACAGAAGCACCTTTAGTTCTTTGTTCAGCAAATTCTGCTGTTTCCTTTAACTGGGTGCTTAAATTAAATTTATATTTCATGAGCATTATTGCGAACTTGCTCATTTATCTGGTTCTCAGTTTTTTTGTGTGTGTGGTAAAATTTAGTGCCGTTTTGATTAAACTTGTCCTTTAAAATAGTGGTCCAGAAGTTAAAGTTTAATTAGAATATATCGCATTATGCCACCAGATTTAGGGAGACCCTTTAGTAAAGGCAAACTGGGGTTATGCAATCATTTTACTTAGAACAAATTTACAACGGTCTCTTCCCTATTTGCAATTTGGTATATAAAAAAGTAAAAGTTTTAAATCTCAACCCAAGATATTGAAAAGTTTCACTGCAGACATGAATGCTTCCAATTATATAAGTAGTGCTGGTGTTGTTTCATTAATTTACCTTGACAGCAAAAAGTTATTTTACCCTATATCAGGGCCAGATATCGGTGTGCATTTGGCCCACACCCATGAACAGACTTTCAAACAACCGTTGCTGACTTGTAGTAGGGTGATGTGTTGATGATGAAGATATGCATTCTTTCAAAACATCCATTTTATTGACCAAACCAACAACAATAGTGATGCTCAATTCAAAGTCGACAGCTAAAACTTTCTCCCACACCCTGAAGAGGTTGAATTTTTTCTGTAAGCAAGTTGAATTCAAACACAAAGTTTATGATTTAAAAACCTATTTAAGGCATGGTGTGGTGACTTGTTCCTACTTTCTCCATGGCCTGTCTAAGTAGTATAAACAATAGATTGTTTATACTTTAAACTTTATATGTATGCACAACAGCCACATTGGATACTAAACTTGGTGTTGCTTGGCAACATCAAACATTCTCAGTCGGAATTACAACTTCAGGGAACAATCTTGTTTTCTTTCAATCTTGCAACTCAGAAAATGTGGTTTCCAAGTACCATAGAGACCCTCCTGATTTAACTATTAGCTGCATTCCTCTATTGTAATTTTTTTCTAATTCATCAAACTGGCTTCCCTTTGACTTTTGTCAACCACAGGTAAAATACCAATTGTTTATGACAAACACGGAGAAGCAGCATTCAGCATGGACCACAAATCTGGAACAAATTTGCAGGAAACTGTAAAACAGCTGAAACACTGAGTTCCTTTAAATACAGGCTAAAAATCAACCTGTTTAGAGTTGCTTTTGAACCACAATAATTGGAACATTGACCAATAAATTCAACGCGTATTGATGATTTTGATGCACTCATCAAAATCTAATGTTTGCCACTGGTTTCTCAATAGTTGACAGTACGTTGTTTTTATTTTTGTGTGCTTTTATGATGTAAAGCCATTTGAACTGCCTTGTTGCTTGAAATGTGCTATTAACAAGAACTTGATTGATCGATCGATCGATCGATCGATTGATTGACCCCTCCACACAACCTTGTTCCAAAAAAATTCATTTACCATTTAGAGCCACAAGTGATGTTTGCAAGTCATTGTTGTGTTGACAACAAGTTCTGCCTCTACATCAAGATAGTGTAATATTATTTCATTAGATGTTTCAGATGCCAGTACTTGGTTAAAGGAAGGTTTTTTGTAAAAACATAGAGGACACGGATTCTTGTTTGAAGACAAGTGACAAAGCTGTCTATTTTCCACCTAAAAGTGTCTGTGTGTATAAAAGAAACTAACTCAAATTGATTTTGTCTCTGTGTTATACATCAGTCAGGACAGTGGTGGATTATTCTGAGCAATACTATGACCTGGAACATGTCAGTGTATCAGCCAGCTGTCACCTCTAGTTACTTCTCATCTCTGTGCTGTTTGCCTCTACACTGATACAATAAGGATCCTGTCTTCATTCTTATTTTTTTAATAGAGTGCAGACAGACTGAGGCAGAAGCAGCTGGTGTTTTTGCCTGTCTTCAGCAGAAAAATGAGACTGGCACAGCAGTCCCGCTGCTGAATATCAGCACACCTGCAGTCAATCAATAACTGGGTCCATGTGATAATTATATTAGGAGCAAAAATTAAATTAGGGAATTAAGAAAGATGTGAATGTCAGTCGAACTCTTTAAAGCTAATTAACTGCTGCCTTCTAAGCCTTCCAATCAGTGGAAAGAATCCACAAGCATACAGTCTATTATGGGGTGGATTAATTGGGTCTCTGCCATTTGGAGGCCTGAGAGCTCCCGGTGAAATTCACACTTGCGTATTTGCCGTTTTAACTATCCAGGAGAGAGGGAGACGAGTTGTGATTTCCTGTCACTTGTTATTTTGGAGGTTCTTGTACATGACTCTCTCCACTCAGATCCCCAGAGACCACCACTATAGCGGCTGACAATGTCTTGTCTCCTTATGAATAAAAACGACCTGTTTTGACAGAAATCTGCAATAAATATGAGAAGAACATAAAAGCACATGCCAGAGGTGTGATTTTCCTTACAAACTGCTGTACGGTAAGTAGTCTAATTTAATGATAGTCTGTAAATCTCTGTACACATTTTTTTTTTCCTAAACTCTAAGCTTCACATTAATTCGCATTGTACTGCCTTAGTCACTTTAATTCCCATTTTTGTCCTTTAAATTGGCAGATTCACTTTTGTATCTATTCTGTTTTAAATCCACACAACCATCTAAATTAATGATTTGCATTGGAAAAGGAAGAAAATCCCTTTCTTATGGTCAGTGAGATGTGGAAGGCTGTGTCTGATTTTCAGTGACACTACTCTTAATGGGTCTTTTTGAGTGCATATGTATGTTTTTTTTTGGTATGATGACAAAGATTTGATTGACAGCAACCCACTTAGTGCTTGCACTCTCAAAGACTAGAGGATCCAAATTGTATGCAGAAATATCAATTCTGTTCAATACAAGAGGCATATGCTGAAAGTTGGTAGCTGATAGCATCGAGTTTATTGCGCAGCTGTAACAATAATCATTTGTGGTTATAATTGTAATAAATTATATATAATTTATATAATAAGACATAAATCCAAGGCTTTGCAGATGGAGTAATTAATACTAGACATTTAAATATCTCGTGATATACACTTTTCAGCTATGTAATATATTTGAACATTTTCTAACTGTTTCCTTCCTATACTCCAGACATACATCTCCCTAACAACACTCTTGAACTCATTGTGGCCGCCTCAGTTTAGACATTTGCATCCACACTTTTGCTTTTTGGTTATTGACATTCTTTGAAAGACTTGAACAAAGGTATATCATTAAATCAAGAAGTTTAGCCTCTTTCTTAGAATAGCAGACTATGCCAAAGGCCAAAACTGATTACCTGCAATCACCAAAGTCTTGAACTCATCTTTTTAAAGCAGACACTCTACCACAACCGGGAGGAGGCATTCTACCTTTTTCCAGTGATAACGTAAGGAAGCTGACCTTTTCTCTAGACTGCTTTATAGTTGCCTACAAACTGCTGCAGTTTGCGCTACTTAGCTTTCTGAGTGGTAAAAGGTACATTATGATGATGTATGTTTTATACAACAGCTGCTGTTTTCTTTATTGTGAAAGCCAATTGGAGTTTCATCCGAGTATCATCCAATGGCAGTACCCTTAATGTGTCACAAGAGAAAGAAATTATGCTGTTAGGAAAATAATAACAGACTTCCTTTGAAGATTTCAGTACTGCCCCCTCACAGATGACTGTGTTCCTTAGTGAGAAAACCTGATGTCATTCTGTAATATCCCATGCTAGGTTTGACTGGAAGCTATGATTGTTAAGGTTAGGGTGTTTCTTACAGATCTCAATTTAGAGAAAGCCATAAAAGAAAAAAATGGCTGTGATGGGTTTTGCTTTTTCTCATTTTGAATTACATCCACACTGTCTTGAAAAGAGGAAGCAAAGCTGTAATTTCAAAGATTTTCCAACTACAGAGCCTCTTATTCTCTTTTTATGTGCTGTATCTTCAGTGTTCTTTTAGCACAAAATTTCCCCTCTACTAGCAGTTGTTCAACGTACACTAGAGCAATTTGTCTTTTTGTGGCAGGTCAGGATCAAGGTCGGCCTCCAGCAATGTCAAGACGTCAAATGACAGACCTGGTAGACTTGTCATTATTTGTCTCAGGAGTCGGTCCTTATCTGGATCAGACAAGGAACCGATTTTGGCCTTAAAGGTTTGTTCTATTGTTGTGATTAAATCAGTTTCTTGGGAGAAAAAAGGTGTAATAAAACAGCTTGCTTTTTTTTTTTTTACTTCAGTCGTAAAAAAATGAGGACAGCAAATATATATTCAGTTCTCCCAAATATATGTCCAAATACAGTAGTTTATTTACAGGCAACCTTTAAAAATGTACCTTGTTTGAACAAAATATAATAAATACATATGTTCACCATTCCTCCTAATAGCTAGCTATCCCTCTTTTGGCTAAAGTAACATCAGTGCTTCTTGTGGCCATTTACCAATCTAGGACATTAATCTAAGGAACCCACTCATCACTGAGCTGCATGTTAAATGGGTCCTTTGCATGTTCAGCCTGTTTCAAATCACCACACAGCAGGTTTGAAAGAGGAGAATCTGAACTATTATGCCTCAGCCCAGGACTTTCCAATTATTAACTGTCACCTGGTCCTTGTTGTAAACTAACAAGCACTGGTACAATTCATTATGATGATTTTTCTTAGGGTGAAGAGCTTTCTTTGCACACATCTGGCAACAGTAGAAAAGAGCTGCTGTAGGTCCTGTAGTTACAGTTTCGTGGGTTTTAGATACTTCTTTTAACATCTGGTTTCACAGTGAGCTTACTTGAATGGTCAGACCAAAGCATGTTGGTGGTTTTTTTGGAATGTCCTCCGCTTGAACACTATTTTCAGTTCAGCCGAATGGCAGATTTTAAATTTGCCATGTCATCTCTTTAAATCCCTTGTCAGACTCATAAGCTCATTCAACCTTATTCTGCTCTGTTTTTGTATTTTTAGTTATTAAAGAGAATTTAAAACTGGCTAAAGTCTGTATCAGCAGTTCAGAGCTTCACAAAAGTCTTCAATTGGAAATAAGTTAAAATCTCAGATCATTATATATCTGCTTAGTTAGATAATCCTGTTTTCTGTGTCAGAGTCGCTGATAACAAACTCAGTACTATTATAATTGTTTCAACCCATATTCTCAGATGAGATAGGACAGCCAGATCTTCTATTGTTTATAATGTTGTTACAGTTCCTATTTCAAACGACTTGGTGTAACTTTCAATTCCAGCATCAAGAATGGTGAATAAAATACAGTTTTTACATTAAAAGATAATTTTTAAATGTGTGATTACATTTGAGGTGCAATATTGTGCTCATAACTTACAACGGGAGCATTTTATGAGGTATAGAGACATAAGCGCAACAGAATAAATGTAAAAATAGAAGCAGTAATAAATATGATACTCATTCTGGTTTGCTTTATCACATTATAGCTGTATAATCAGCTTCAGGTACATTTGATTAAAGCCTGAATTCTCCCAGTGCATTACCGTATGCGTTGCTCCCCATTTCGCAATATTATTTCCAGTGCTCATTCTGTACAACAGGGATATTAAAAAAGAAAAAAAGAGGAGCGTAATTTGAAATGTAAGGGCCTCTTTATTATCCTGTACTCCATTGTTGGGGGAAATTAAGTAAACAACTCTGAGGAGCTGTGAGGGATGAGAATGGATGGTTAATGACCCGGAGACAGCGAGAGTGGTCAGCAAATGAAAACAAGCTAATAACATCCCCATATTCCCAAGATGATATCATGGAGAAGCCTGAAAATAAATCTAATTTCAAACTCAGAGGTTTCTGAACACGTCTGAGGTCTCTAACGCGCATACCGGACACACCTCCACTTCATGGGAGCCTTCACCCAGCGGGAGGTTTGACCCTGGACAAATTGCAATTTTTTTTGTCTCAGAGTCCCACCTTCCTCAAGCTGAGCTCCCTGCAGGGTCTTCATGTGCTCAAGGTCACTTATTGTATTTTCTTGTTTCTTCTGAAGAATCACAACTAGCACAGTCTGGTTGGTTGGCTTACCCAGGTGGAATTTTTTACCTGAGAAGCCGTGTCTGAGGTATTTATACTCAGACAGACAATCAGACTGGAAATCAGCATTAAAAGTCTAAAATGAATCCTGTTGTCTTCTGCGTGATTATATTTAGGATGAAATGGAGAAAAGAACGTGACAAATCACATGGTAAAATTATTTTTGATTTGCATTGGTAAGTTTTAATCTTCTCAGATCAGCTAAACTTCTGACTCCAACACTGAACCATCTTCCACTTAGGAACTGAGGTGGAGGCCAAGGTCTAAAGCTAAAAGCTGGGAAGCCTCTTTAGGTGTTTGTCCTTAAGGCATAATTATGAACAAGAAGAAGAGTAGCTATGGGTAGAAGGACCTTGTTTTATGCTTAGCTCTCACTATCTGTTTCCTCTACAGGAGGTTCTTGGTCCATTATATTAGAAGGGGGAAATAATGGAGCCTTAGGGATGGTGGATGACCGTGTTGGAGGACAGGCATGATCAGACTGGAAGGTTGTTGGGTTCACATCGCTGACTCTGCAGTATTCAGTTGACCTGTGTGGCATAGTGGGAAAAAGCTATCTTTGAACTTCCTTAGTAGTGTCTTTTTTTATTAGAAACATATGCAGCTTTGCTTTATAATAAATAAACAAATTTAATACTGCAATACCATTAGCTACATGGTCTGAAAAAAGAGGCAGGCTTCGATCATTTGAAAGGATAGCTTTAAATATGTCGCCGTGTCTCTATTTTCACACCAAATTTAAATTTTGTTGTTGAGATTTTTTGCATACGTTGTAGTACATGATTGCGAATCAGAATTTAAATAACAGATGGGTTTTTAAATCTTTATCTGTGAATAAAAATCTGAACAACATGGAAAGCATTTCCCATCAAACCAATAAACTTCAGAAGTCACACATTTGGTAATAATGTTCTGTCTGTGCATGATTTAATCTCAGTACAACCAAATCTATTCTGCAAAGGCCTAAGGGGTTTGTTAGAGAACATTAGTGAACAAAGTACATCATGAAGGAACACACTAGGTGGATGAGAGAGAAAGCTACAGAGCAGTTTGAAGGAGTGTTTGGGTCTCAAACAGTAAGACTAATTAAAGAAACAGCAGAGAGGCCGTTGGTAAATCTAGAGGAGATGCAGAGGTCCACTGCTCAGCTGGGAGAATCTGTTAAAAGGATAACAAATCTGACCTCTATCATCAATTTATCCAAACTAAAATGTCTCTGATTGCTGTCCAGTGTGGGTGTGATACTGATGCTGATTACAATTCCTCAAAAGTCCACTTTGTGAAATCTAAACTTTACTTTAACAATTCTTCTTAAAACTGAAAGACAGACCATCTGAAATAATTGCTCCAAGCCTAGTTCACCTAAAGAGTGTGTGAATATTCTGACGTTGACGAACAGCTAAAGGCAGTAAATTGAGGTAAATATTCAAGAGAAATCTTTCTGTTCTATGCAAAAATGAATGCATGTTTTGACATACAGTGTATTTCCTTTAGAAAGCAGAAAATAACAAAAAGCAGCAATTTTATTGGGAGTCCTGATGTATTATAGTACAATTTCAGCAAGCATGAAGAACCAAACAGATGTAAAGAGCTGAATAATACCAAAATGTCTTCTTTTTTAAATCAGTTCTTAGTTTCAGTTCTAATCTGTTTGACCTAAACTTGTTCTGGTGAAGAGGAAAACTTGCACAAAGTTGACTCAGCTGGATAATATCAGACTGTTTCATGTCTTTATCTCTGGAGACTAAATAATTAATTACTAATTTAGTCCTGGAAGAGGGTTGTTGATTAAACAGATCAGTTTCTGTTTGACGGAGATAAGACATTTCTGAAATTTCTGATTGCTGGAATAATTAAATAATTGAGCTCTGAGGCAGTAATAAGAAAAGGAATTGGATGGATTTCCTGCCTGTGCTCTATTGCTGGGAACCTCAAAGATAAAAAAAAAACAAAAAAACAAATGATTTCTCATACATCATGTAGTGTTTGTGCAGTAGGCAGCAAATAAAGCATTATGAAGCCTACTTTAGGGCTTTTAAGCTTGCAGCTGGAAGATTTGCTCTTTTTCCTCTTTGTTTACAAAAAGGTAAAAACTCTAATGCCATCAGGGCTTATATGAAAACCCACATCTCTTCTAATCGTCTAAGGCTTCAGGCAATACAGAGTAATACATTTTCAGATGCAATAAGCTAATTTTAACAGGATTCAGATGTTTAGAAGTCTGCCAGGTGAATATTGATTTTATTGGAGAAGATGAGCAGAGAAAAGGTCATCTTGAAACACACACACTTAGGTACCTTTATCAGTTTATTAAATTTAGAGTGCAAGGATTTAATTTGTCAAATGCAAGGCACTCTTCAGACACCGATATAACATTGTGCAGCAGATGTGACTTTCTGGGTACTATGGCTTGGGTGGTCACCAGAGAAATCTGTTCTGTCTGCATAAATATCAAGCACGAGTTCTCAGGGTGAAATTAAGAGATTGCAGCGGAGCAACATGAAGTTTGATTGATGATTAATAGATGTACTCAAACTGATCTCCTGAGGTGTAGATCCCCATAAAGAGCTTCAGCAGCTGTTTGAATGACAGCATGGGCCTTCGTTAGCATTTATCTTACATCCAGGCCCTCTGTAGTCACTCTCCTGCATGCCTAGCCCTCTTGCTAATATGTTCTATGTTTTAGGTGGCTATCCTGCAAAGCCTTCCACTTTGCATATCTCTTACATCTTACGCAGAAGGAACTTAACATGATCCCTCTTATCCCTCAAAGCTTTGTCACCTGGTTCTTTTCCCCTTCAGTGTGACAGCAACGAGCTGTGGACCTTCTCTTAATGGGATTATCCCACGTTTGCCAGAGGGGATCTGTGTGCAACTGAAAAATGGTTTTGTATGTGCACGCCGTGTCCACATCTGTGTGCGTCATCGCTGCACAGGCCATATTTTTCAGTAAAAGAGATCAACCAAACAGCCAATTATTGCTGACAGCTGCAACGCTGCAGCTGATGGTGTTGCCGAGGCAGGAAGGAATGTGCAAGTCTTAGACAACAATATGAATATTATCCATACAGCATGTGGGTAATCTGCAGGTAGTTTTTGTAAAATTTCAACAGTTTAAGTTTACAGGGAGGAACTTCAGCAGACTAATGGTCTGGGGCAGGACTAAGCAGCTACATTACTTCAAAAGACATTTTCTGACATCATGGTGTCTTGGTGTGTATATATTGTGTCCCTATTAAAGCATTTTAACATTAGTTTTTTGTAGTGCGAAGAGTTTGGGATGTACCTTTTTAAATACTAGACCTTTATTATGACATGTTCACATACTGACTACCTGTAATTTCTTGGAAACAACAGTGCACTAATTGGCTTATTTTATTAAACAAGAAATATGATGCACTAGCACTACTAGATAGTGTTACACCCTTTGGCTGAATTAATTTCCGTGTGACACTTGTTGTAGGACAGTCTCTGACATCAGTTTGAGGAAAGTTTGCTCTAGCCCTCACTTTCAGTGAGTCATTGTCATGTAGCAGTGTAGGATAGTTTGGTCAAGGGATCTCAAGGTGTACAGAAAACAGCATCAGCCACAGGTTATAGCTTCTTCTGAAGATGTTTATTTTAAACATGTGCCTCAGACATTCCTCCTAAGCTTCCAAGAACTCAGTGTTTTAAAGCCAATTGGCAACACACCTGTTCCTAAGTGGACCAAGCCACAATTAAACAGGTCAAAAATAACAAACAATAAACAGAGAAACAAGAACAAAATGATTGATCTAATTTACAACTCATTTATATAATGAAAGGGTCTGAAAAATAAACCATGTACTAGAAGATAACTAAAAAAAAGTTACTTCAAAGAAAAACAAACAAAGCAATACTCCAAAGAAAACCCTCTAATTGGTAGAACCCAATGACATCATCCAGCCATTCAAGCAGGAAATACTGGGCCGGCCCCTCCCATATTCCTGCCCTGCTGCAGATCTACAAAACAAAGAATGGTGAGTACAAAAGGAAAACAAATACTATGATTATACTTTGAAACAAAATAAACAAATAATCCAGAAATAGTAGCTTTAACCTAAACATATAAATAGATGGAAACTGCAACATAATGCTAACACAAACAAACCCGGGATAGTAGTGAAGCAAAGTTGCAAATTAATGTTTAAATCTATGCATTATGACTGGCTACAGAAAATAAATAAATCAGAAATAAAAATAAGGGACAAGTGGTGAATACAAAATTAACCACTTTGTCACAAGCAGAATCAAGCTCTGCTTAGCTGTAATTTTAACAGATAGTCTCGTATTTTCCCCAACAATCATCTTATGTGTAGCAGAATCTATCAGTGATTGTGCGCTGACAAGGTCTTGCTTCAGCAAAGCAAGAAATGGAAATTATTTTTTCATACTTTTGAGTCAAATTCTTGGATTTTCCAGCTGTGTAGAAACCTTGTGGACAGTTCCTTTTGAGAGGTCAATTTTGTTATGCCACTGAATATGCATAAGTTTTATTAGAGCCCCAACTTATCAGGAAAATAAAGATATATTTCCTATGTAAAGTCCGGTACTGACGAGTTCATTTGAAAAATAAATCAATTTAAAGCGCTTCAAGATTTTAAATTATGTATACATAAAATATGGATTCTATTCTATTTTAAATGAGCATCCAATATATATATATATATATAATATATATATATATATATTGTATGTTTTTACTGAAAAACTGACTTGCCATAAGTGCGGCATTGTTGGGAAGAATTACAAGCCGTGAAGGCATTTTAGAACCAAGCACTGTGGCTTCCACCATACTTTTTCATCCGGTTTGGATATTCGCTAGCTAAAAAATTTATTGTATCAAAGAAAATGACCAACGTAGCTGCACCGTTTTCAGTAGGTGCTGTTGAAATCAAAAGAGAGGAACCGCATGTTTTCTTGGCGTGGATACTCGGCAGAAAGAAGCAGACTTTCGGGTCAGTGCCTCATAGCATTAGATGAAGGCATCACTGAAAATCACGTAAAGGAGCAAGTGCTGCTAGCAAGTGTGAAGCCTACACGCATGTCGGACATATCTACTGGAAGAATGATGGACATTCTACCCTCAGAAGTTGTTCAAACTCTTTTGACCCGGCTGAGGAAATCTACTCATGACCTTAACAAACCACCACAATTTTGTGGTGGTTTGTTGTGCCATCATTTGAACACAACAAAACCCACATTTGAACACAACAAAACCACATTTGATGCAAGCCATTTGATGTGCATTTGAACGCATCAATTGCTGGCTGATGTGTTCATGTCAGAAATGCTCTTTTAAAACGTTTGAATAAACTTAATATGGGACTTTTAAGGGTAAACAAAGCTGTTTTTCATCCTGTTTGGGAAAGAAAATACCTTTTCACTTCTGATCTGACCTACACACTGACAAAATGTGATGTTTTGGGTCAATGCACACATGTGACTCTTGCTTCTCTCACATGAATGCCATAAGAACTTCTTCTCAGATCTGTCGACTTTAAATGAGCTCCTTCATCAGTGCTTGCCCATTGCTCTTACAACCTTTGGAACATAAGTTTTCGACCATTCTCAAGTCGAAGAATTGCATTTTTCTTCATTAGTAGGCCTACTATGTAGAATGGCATCTGGTCCAGTCGGTTTTCAAGTTCACGCTTATTAATTTTTATTAAACTGTGGCGAAAACACCACAGCTTTTCTCCCTGGTACCATTAAAACAAATACAGTAGAAATAAAATATCTGAAAGATCTGGCAAGTCAGAGACATCAAAATATTTTTGGGAGGATTTATGCATCATTTTGTTTTTGATATTGCTTCACATTATTACAAAATTTCTACTTTTATTGCAAGCAATAACATTTTTGAAATACAATTACTTTGAATTACACATTTGGGTTCTGTTTATTGCATTTATGATTTAACCCGGTAATAAGTGAAACAGATCATATTAATACTTACAACTCAATTCATGGTTTTGTTTTTTGTACATTATACTTTATTGCAGGATACCCAAGTCAGTAAATGTGAACCCCTGAGCAATTTAGCTGAGTAGTCCTGTATTCGAATATTGCTCAACAATCTCTTCAGATTTTGCAGATGGTTCAGTACATTTTTCTACAGTAAAGCGAGAGGAGGGACAAAAAAAAGCATCTCTCTGCTCCTTTAATGCAAGAGCTACCCTGTAGCTTATCTCTGGAAATCATCTACACATCCTGCTGCCTCACATCTAAAGCTACATCAGTGTTCACTGGATCTTTGCAGGACCTAGCATGCTGTTTTTATTCTCCTCACACATTGTTCAACCTTGTCTCTCTCACAGGTGGAGAGTGGCCTTGCCGACTTCACTCGCTGTTGTTTGGTATTCCAGTGATCACGCAGGCAGATAGAGTTTGTTCTTAACTTTTTGTCTAAGGTGGCAACAGAGGAGGTTTTAATGCCAAGGGATGAAACAGGCAGTGACAGAATCTCCCCAGTGACTCTTTATGGAGTCTTCCTGAAAAACAAAGTCAATAAGACTTGGAGCGCAAAGCCGCAGATATTGATTACCTGTCTCAGAGTATGAGGTGAGATTGGTGATACATCGAGGATGAGGAGAAAGCCGAGAGAGACCATGGGATAGGTGATATGAGGGATATGAGGAAGGAGTATGAAACTGCAAAGGGTGGGAGAGCGAGGATGTTTTGATGCTTCTGGAATTTGCAGACATCAGGGAGATGTAGGTGCTGGAGGGGGAGGTTTGCTGCCGTTTTCAAGAATAAAAGCAGGCCGCTAGAACACTGCAGCACGGAGCAAAAAGTGCAAAGCTTTGATATCTAAAAATAAAATGTATGTATCGCAACTACGTCTTCCCATTTCTGAAAGATAGTGCCTTAAAGATATTGAATGTAGGAGGCAGGCATGTTTTGATCTGACCCAGTGTATTAAATTATTCAGTTGATCTGATCTGGGTTTTCAGCTTAGAATCGAAGCTCTTTTCACCTGTTCTGATGATGTTTAATGAAAGAGAGGAAGTCAGGCTGCAGCTGCTTCCTGTCATGTGACCAGTTATACCAGTTGTGTTCTTATTTCCTCAGATAACTCTTGATGTAGGAGAGAGATGCACAGAGCTGCTAAAATGCTAGTCAAAAAGTTTTCTGAAATTCGGAAGAAAATGCAGAGTTTTTGAGGGTGGGGAACAGGTTTTACTTTAGGTTCCTGTCTGCACATGACTGCTGGAGTTGCATCTAAATATGTCAACACAGACAGTAAGAATGATAATGTTAGCCTTGGACCTCAACAAACCTCTCGCGATTCTGCATGGTTAGAATAAACAAGATGCAAGTTTAATGAAAATTGTATGCTGAATCAATGATCAGACAAAGTGTCTGGTTCTGCTGGCAGCATATTTTTGCATATTTATATAATGTCAATGTAGCAACATTTTTAGGATCATTGTCCTGTTGAAAGTATAATCTCTGCAATTATATCAATAATTATTAATTATTGACATACTCGAATCATTCGAGGAATCGTTACAGCCCTAATACAATTAGTAAACAATGTAGTATCACTTCTGTTTTCAGTACACGATTAGTAACCAGTTTCACTTGTCTCATGACTTCTAAGACTACCGGATATTGTTTGTGAAGCAAGGGTTTTCTACAGTAAACGACAGAAAAGCTTCTGAACTCGTAAACAGAATTGTTTTCTGCACTGATGTCACACTGTTTGACAGACAGATGATCTCATGAAGAGCAGCACAGAGACATCACAGCGGTGAGGGTTCAGCACAGCGGCGGTCAGCCCCAAAAAGCTCTCCAGCACGCTGCTTTCTGTGAAAGTCACACCTGGAACACAAAGCAACATGAATGCTCAATCTCTGTGGGCTTTTAACTCATTTCAAACACTAAAGAGTTTCTTTTTTCCCATTCAGGAGAAGTGTTTACACACCTGTAAATCAGTGTTGTAAACTGTTCCTGTTATTCTATACGTGCAGCTTCTAATCTGACTGTGCTCATAACAGCATTGACTGTTTTGCTGGGGAATTGTTGGGTCCAGCAGCGTTCTTGTACAGAGTGGAAACACACAAATGTGATTTAAGCTATCCAGATGTAAGGCAATATCAAAAAGTGTGTGTTTTCAGTTTTTCAACCCATATTGTCTCCATCCATCATTTTGTTCGGCGTCCGTCCATCCATCCATCCGTTGAGTCATCAAACATTCAATTCCCCCATCACTGAATTTTGACATTATAAAAAGAGGAATCTTGCTCCACCTCGATGCATGTCCATTTTCAAAAGGAAACATGAATATTTTCAGTGACAAAGCAGTGACTGCAAACATATTGCATTTTTGCTCGTTTCGCACATTTAAAGATGTTGTCATGCCAATGCAGTGGCACATTTTTTTTGTTTTATTTTTACCACTACCACAGTGTTATTTTCTCTTAATCAGCTGAGAATGGTGAGAAGAAATGACAGTGAGTGAGAAATTAAATCCTCAGCCACACGATAGAAATCGGAAATGCAAGGTGGGAAGAGGAATGAAAAAAGAGCACAATGAGCACCGCAGAGAATTTGGTGACTTTCTAAGGCAGGTTAGAAACTAACACTTGTTTACAATTGCTCTCCAATTAATTCCAGATGACCCGCCGAACACTTTGTCTCTGCATTGTCACAAAGTCTCACAGTCTGCCTGAGAGGTCAAGCTGCGATATCGCATTTCTCAGAAAAATCATAAGATTGGAGATGATGTGCAAGCCCAGACATGACTTCAATCCACCATGAGTCTTAGAAGCCTCTGATTAAAAAGCACACTTCATCTCCTCCTAAGATTTGTGAAATAAAGCAGCCCATGAGGGTGTGAAATTAAAGTCAGAGCAGAAGGTGAGCTGATGTGGACAGAGACAATGAAAGAGGAAAGGGAAGTGGCCTGAACTGTTTTTTTTTTTTTTTCTTTTCCCCTTGCCATCTGTGTTTTGTGATTAGGCTAAAGCCTGAGCTCTAAATTCAGATGTTGCAGCATTAGCATCCTATGGAGGATGCTCATGCCAGTCAGTTGGATCCTGTTCTGTCAGTCCCAACTTTCTCTTAGCGAGAGTCTCCTTATCCTCTTAGCGAGCTCTGATCTGTCTATTCATCTCTTTCTTCGTTCTTTTATTACTTACAAAAAACGCTTAAATGGATAGCTAAGGATTTTCGAAGTGAGGTTCTTTTAAAAGGTTCTAAGAAGTTGATATCTTGCCAGTGTTGGATAACTCTCTCGGAGTCTTTATTTAGGATTAATCCAGATTAGGATTAGGAATTGAAGGCAATGACTGGCAATTAGATCTGTTTCAAAGTAGACTTTAGTCTTAAGACCTAAAAATATTGTGGGATTGTCAACCACTAATGCATTTGCATTGGGTGGTGTTTACATAAAAAGTTGAGGTTGGAGGTGGTGCACCACCAATGGCCTTCTTGGTGGTGCACCTTGTTATAAAGGATGCGTGGAAGTAATTAAATATTAGGCATTGACATGACTAAAATAAATTTTTTTTAAACAACTGATGGGAAATCAACTGAAAATGCTAATTTGTGTCAATTAGAGGTGGAGTAAAATGGGTTGAGGATTAACAATATTGTCATAATTCTGTGGTCTTTAGAAACCATCTAGCTTAGTAGATTTAGGTTAAAACTTTCTTCAGCTTCACCACAATGTCGGACATTATTCAGGAACTTACAAAGTCTATTTTACAATTTCTCGATAAGTAAAGAAATGCTATTTTAGGTGGAATTATTCTACTTATCTGCACCACCTCATTCACAGTGATTTTTAACTTGCACTATTAAGAAAAGATTTTTTCGGGGACAGTATAACAGTACAATTAAAATAATTAGCTTGTTTTTAACTCAAGTTTGTAAATTATTCTAAGATCTAAATAATCTATTGTTTTAGGTCAATGCATACCGTATTTTCCGGACTATAAGTCGCAGTTTTTTTCATAGTTTGGCCGGGGGTGCGACTTATGCTCCGGAGCGACTTATGTGTGAAAATTAACATCATTATATCATATCACGTTATTTTCACACTAAACCGCAAGAGGGCGCTCTAGGCCTGTGTTATTTTACCTTCGGAGTTAGCCGAGCTGTTTACGACACAGAAGATGAAGATTTCATTGTGTTTAGTGATTTGGAGAGACACGGATGGTTTGGTAAACTTGTAAGCATATTATTTATGCTATAGTTATCTGAATAACTCTTAACATGTTATGTTAACATACCAGGCACGTTCTCTGTTCGTTGTTCATATACCGTACAATTATTTAGCTTGTTGTTGCCTCTATTCTATTTTTATTGCCTTTCAAGATGACATGTCTGTTCTTGGTGTTGGATTTTATTAAATAAATTTCCCTCAAAAATGCGTCTTATACTCCAGAGTGACTTATAGTCTGGAAAATACGGTATAAATAATTTGTCTGCTTTTTCCTGTCAGGTCATTTGTGGAGTTTATATTTCGTTGCTTAATGCTTAAGGTAAAATGATCCCATAGGTTTCTTTGCAGGTTTGCAGTGGTGTGCATTTCCTCTGGCATTCACTGAAAACCTTTATTGTTTGCTGTCCTTGCGTCTTTGCTTCTGTATGACTTGACCTTTCAGTCAAGCCATGAAGTAATACACCCGGGATTTGTTGTATATGGAAGAAGCTGTATTTTTTTATTTTTTTATTTTTAACCAACTCCACGATTAGCAGGGCTCGCTTAGAAAGAGCTTTTCCCTTCAGTTCAATTTATTCTTGCGTCATGAAGAAGAGCCTCGAAGGATGAAAAACATTCAGCGCAGCTTGATCCGGGAGCTCAGCACTGCAGGGATCTCAAACAGAAAAGCGTAGATGCTCGTGGGGAAGGTTTTCCAGCGGTTGGGTTGTTGCATTTCCTTGCTTCTGCTTTAACTGTGAGTACCAGTAAGCATTTATTTAAACACCCAACCTTAATAAGTCTGTGCTCATGTGCACAGACTTAGAAGGGGATATTAAACACAAGAGCTTTGCTTTGTTCCTACAGATGAACAATGCTTTTCTTGAGCTTAAATAAAGTACTTCCGTAATTAACCTCAAGATATTTGTAAATATTCTAACAAGCAAATCGAGGCTCTGCTTTGATATCTAGTTTGTTCAAATCTAAATGAAGACAGAGAAGGGAGGCTAGTAACTGCAAATTCCTCCACAGCACTTTATAAGACTGATTGAATAGGCTACAAAACGACTAGAGTTTGAGCTAATTGTATTTCTTACAAAGAAATTATGGCTACAATTTTGTAGAACCAGACAGATGAAAAAAATTATTTAGCTTAAAAACTACGGTGGCCCTGAGGTGCAAACCACTTCAGCAAATTGAAAGCACAATTACAAATTACAAAAGTGCTACAACATGAACGAAACGGAACAGGTATGTCCCAGTGGGAGACGTAAGAAATCGCTGATTGGATTACAGCTCGTTTTTACTTTTGAATCGGAAGTTACTCTGGCTTTAACGTTCGTTTGTTTGGTGGATGATGCAAGTCTGCATTTTGCTGAAACTGAAATATGACCAAGTCTGCAGAAAGTCCTGAATCTTTTTGTAAACTTTTCCTTCAATTTTACTTCTTTTTTGTAGCAAATGCCTGAAGAAGTGTGGCAAAAAGAAATGGATCAAATTCTTGTAGTGTTGGATTTTTTTCTCGCTTCCCAACTCAATGTATAAAATGTAAGATTGGATTAGAAAAATCAGCGCAACATCACCTGAATTCATTTCAGGCTTTTTTTTTAATTTTAATTTTTTTTTTTACATCCTTTATGTTCTTTCGTTCATGATGTAGCGCTTTCTGCTGTAGTGGTTTGAACCTCAGGGACACTGTAAAAAACAAATGTAAGTTATAATACTTTATCCGTACTAAAGTAGTATCTGGTTGTCATTATGGCACAGGTCTGCTGCAAAATAAGTACCGTATTTTCCGGACTATAAGTCGCAGTTTTTTTCATAGTTTGACCGGGGGTGAGACTTATACTCCGGAGCAATTTATATGTGGAAATTTACGCATCATTATATCATATCGAATGTTATTTTCACACTAAACCGCAAGAGGGCGCTCTAGGCCTGTGTTATTCTACCTTCGGAGAGGTAGAAGAAGTTAGCCGATCTGGGAGGACGAAGATTTCATTACGTTTAGTGATTTGTAGAGACACGGATGGTTTGGTGAACTTGTTAGCTGTATATGGCTGGTGCGACTTATAGTCCGGAAAATACGGTAGTTAACTTGGTTTATTGGAGAGTGTTGCTTTTGTTACTGCCTAACAATCGGATGTAGAGATGGCTCAGTTGTGTAAGGCATGGTTTGTGTTGCAAAACGTTTAAAACCTAAACTAGACAGTTCAAACTACTTAGTTATCACACTAATGCAATGTTAATTTAATACTAATTTTAATATCAGGCCTCTGTGACATTGCACCCTCACACATTGGCAAGATACAATAGTTAGACTCAAATGTAGTGACTTCCCTCCACCTCCAGGAAAGAACCACAAAAACAGAACTCTAAAACTCAGATTTAAACTTTAGACCAGAATACTACTGGACCTGCCTAATAATTAATCTTTTGTTGTGTGTAGTGCCATTAATTATATCTTTATTGCCTATATTATCAATAGCTATTTTCTCATATTTTACATCAATGAAATTTACATGAGAGCGTGATTAGTTCTCTTAAAAGGTTTTGGTCCAGTTCTGAGCTAAGGGGAGTTTCTTCCTTCAACTAACTACAGACCAGACAATATTGTTGGGGGTGTGGGGGGAAGCAAATGCTTCCTTCCAGATAGGCATTAACATTAAAAGGACCTTACTGTTGTTTCGTGCAGTTTAATAGCTCATGCTGGTTCAACAAATGACACCAAAACAACAGTGCACATCTAAATTTCTGTCAGCAGGAAGATAATTACCGAACGTGAATAAAATTGCAAACCGTGATACTGTAGTTTCTGCGAGCTGGAGGAAGATGCCTCCCCAGGGGGAGACGGCACAACAGACGGACTAATTTTATAAAACCACTTTACACCAGTTGAAGTGATGAGGCTATGCCGGCGAGGTGGCAGAGGGAATATTCAGAGAGCAGCAACACTGTTACAAAATTCTCTATTAGGAACAAAGATGGTGAGTTGATAATTTCAGCAAAAGTTGTTTTGCAGAACAGACATTGCTCCCAGTGCGTTGTAATATCATTGACTTATTTTGTCAGAAGAATGAATGAGTGTCTATCCGTTTTGTTATTTGCATACTGATGGGGATGTGAAAAGAGATTGCTAATGAGCTGGTCATCCTATGCATATATTTTGGATCCAAATGTTCTGGAATGTAATATGTCAAGGACATAGCCAGATATTCCATCAAAAATCAGGAATTTGGGATGTCAGGGGGTCAAGAAGGAAAACCAGGACATATCGTCCCTCCAGTGTGTCCTCGGCCCCCATTGGAATATGTCCAAATAAAATCCAAAAAGAGGAGGGTCATGATCAAATGACCCAAAATCTCTAAACCTTTAAAGGAGCAGGTGACAGAGCACCTTACCAAATCTTTAAGACTGAGAATATCCAAATTGTGAGAGTGGGAACAGTAATCAATGCAATGAATCTTGTTTTTGGCTCAGTTCTGTCCTCATTACAAATGATTGGAGTTGCACCTGCAGGGTCCTATAGTTAAGTCCCCAATCTGTCTATTCATTACTCCATCTTGTCATTTCTTATGAATACAACACTAACATACTTGAAGTTCTCAGGCTGACGAAAGGAGTAACATAAGCAAAGCGAGAGGAAGTTGCAAAACCCTAAAACTAGCATAAACATGAACAGAAAGAAACATTAATTTACGAAAATGTCCAAAACTTACCACATCAATAAGAAAACACAGGGTAAAATCTAAGCAAGGAAATAACCATACAGAACATAAACCAAAACCAAAGAAGAATAAGTCCTCTATGTAGCACCATTTAGCTCCTAGTGTGCTAGCTACCATTTAGCTCCTAGTGTGCTAGCTACAAGTCTTATTTGCCCTAGTTCTGTCAGAAAATGCTGAACTTTTACTTGGGTGTAAGGCTCTTGCAAACATTTTCCAATCCACATGACCTGCCTTAGTATGTTAAAAAGTTGATGGGGATATATTCAAATTCACCCACTATTTTATGCATCACTGCAAACTGGCAGAAGGAACGAGTAGGAAGTTGTTTTGGAGCGGCTACGACAGAAAAAAAAAAAGACAGCACAAGTACATCTGCCAGCAGAAGCTGTACTGTATGCAGGAGGCTTCTGGAAAAATCCTTCGCAATAAAGGCCCTTGATGTCCCATAGCCTCCTGTGGTTTCAGGCCTGCCTGTAGTCTTCCCAGCATGCACCATTAATACTCTATTGTCTGAGAGCAATTCGAGGAAAGAGACGAATAAAAACAGGAGTGTCATGCACACCCTAATGTGGACCATTAGCATTGTCAATTAATAATTAAACATTTGAATGAGATTAAATCTGGGACCAGCTTGAGTCTGTAGTTCAAGTCAAGTTCAAGAAGAATATGATTTTACTCCCTCCCATATGCGCTTTTTCACTCTCTGAGCAGACACAGTCCATGAATTATATTTTTTACTGTTAATGTTGCATGGATCAGAGATTCTCAATCCTGGCTTGCAAAATGTAGACATTTCACAGCTTCATTACATCTGATTTAAACTAAGAAGTTAAGAGGCTTCGTTTTTTTTTTACTTTGAGAAGAACATTCTCAGCCATCAGCATTGCTTTATTGCTTAACCTTTTTTTGTTGTTGTTGAAAAAAATTAATTCTAATTTTCTCAACAGTTAGAATTCAAAGTGTGTAAGTCAGGAGTTTTACCAAGAGCGGGGACACATCCTTTTTTTCATTTAGCGTCTCAGGCATACGCATCCTCTTTTTTTAAGTGCAATATGGAAATAAATTAAATATTATTAGCTTATTGCTTGCAGTTGCTGAGGATTTGGCTATTGTGCCTATTAAAAAAATCCACTGGTTTCAAAAGGTGCAAGTGGAACATGGTAATGTTGGGTTTGATGGCATTCCCATGCTAAGGTTGGTCTTGCAGATGAATAAGATGGCATAAGGAGCCCAGTTTTTGACATACACCCTTTTGTTGCATCTTGAACTAAAAAAAAAAACATGTAGCTAAAACATACAAATGTGTAATAAAACATCCTAACCTAACATGATAATTTGTGTGTAAAATGTTGTAAGCTGAAATGAGCATGGATGCAAAAAAAAAAAAAGAAAAAAAAAAACAGCCCTCCAAATTGCAGCTTGTCCCTGTGTGGTTGCATGTATTCATGTGTGCCTGTCCATGTATTTTCTGAACTGCACAAAGCAGAAATCTCCCCAGTTTCACAAAGTCAGCATTTGAGTGTACTCAGCAAAGAAGAAAAAAGCATTGCTATGGGGTACACAAATAATCCTTTCAAAAAGAGAGCCTTCAGCAAACAAAATGTTGTGATTTTTCCAGAACACTTGGGGGATAAAGTTTCTGAGCTAAAAATGTCTCCTATGAGAATTAACCAGAGAGGGCAGCATCTCTTTTTAATCACAAAATGAGAACAAACTGTAACTGGACGGCCAGTGTGCATCCATACACCAAAGTCTTTCAGGTTTGACAGTCCCTGAAGACATGATCAAGGGTTTGAACACCATGTGCAGGAGTGGTTCACAATAAG
Organism: Brachyrhaphis roseni; assembly: GCA_903066815.1. NCBI lineage: Eukaryota > Metazoa > Chordata > Actinopteri > Cyprinodontiformes > Poeciliidae > Brachyrhaphis > Brachyrhaphis roseni. Next base: position 58,771 of record CAEFZY010025789.1, read on the forward strand.
GCTGCCTCCACTTTGTGCGTCCTGAAAGCATGCCCTCCAGTTGTATGGGAGATCCCTCTGGACCTTCTGAGAAAGCTGTTGAGAAATACAAAAGATAAAACGGAGGAAACTGCCACAACTTGGACCTGAATCGAGACTGGCAGAGGCTCAATGTGGAAAGCTTACTGGGTTTAACCAGCAAAAATGTTTATTCATTCTTCTATGGCAGAATATTGCAGCTCAAGGTCACAGAAGGCTGGCATTTTTGTTTTCGAAATGGCAGGCCCCACATATGCCACCACAATAACAAACACCCACAACCGTAAAGCAGATGGTTTGCTCAAAACTATCATCATAGCAGGAAGCCCCCAAATGCTTTAATTTGCACCAGAAGATTGTGCCTATTCTCTGTATTAATCACTCACATGTTGGATGCCATCTTTTAGTGAATAAGGCTTCCTGAGTGTCACTTGGAACTAAGTAGGTTTATAGACCTTCATATATTTGCTAGGATGCAGATTTGTTGTATAATTTGTCAGCACAGTGGTTTCACAACAAGAAACCGTTGTTCCCAATCAAGTCCAAGAAAGTGTTTCGCTGGGTATTTTGTTCAATCCAAATCTATTGCAATCACATCTACAAATCCACTTTCCACAAAGCTAGAGTTTGGTTAAATTGGATGAAGAGAATCTTTAGATAGCAATTTTCAAGTTTTGGTACATATTCGTACATATGGACTTTGGACTTTGATGGGATCATCAGTGTACTTAAATGTAAAACATTCTGTTGTGGCTCTAAATGTTCGTGTAGGGTCACAACTCTGCTGAAAGGTCAACCTGAACTAAAAGCCTCAAGTCTCTTAAAGCCTTGCTGATGAAGGACCGCATTCCCGTAGCATAATGGAAACCCCCCCCCCCAAAAAAAACAACAAAAAACACTGCTCGGATTAAAGAGCAGGATCAAAATGTCCTTCCTTCAACAAAAGTAAAAACAGATATTTGGCTTAAATATCAGAACATTTAATTTTTGGACCTAATCTTAATGTCCCCCGAGAATCTGAGAATAAGAATAATAAGTCTAAAGCATCTCAATTCTCCATCCAATTTCCACATGGGTAAAAGAAGATAAAATGCATATAGCCCAAAGACGATGGCTTTCCTTTCAGGTAGGTCTGGGGAAATTCAGGTAATTCTGTTTGTGAGCAAAAATTTCCAGGAGCACTCATAACCTGACAGCATATCATAAACTATTTATGCTATTCCTTGTTGAAAGAAAGTCTCTCACTTCAGTGACAGTAGCAATATTTATGCATGAGATCAGCAAACAGGTTTACAATATTTACCTGCTACAGTTGGATGCAGTGATTTGGTTCCATTTGTTACCTGAAACAGCTGGATGATATGCCAGCGCATGGATGGCGTCGTGTGAGGAATGGCTCATGCTTACGACATTTCTTCACTCTATTTACTGAGTGACATTTACACAATGTTATACAGAAGGGGTGAGATGAGGTAAGCTGCTGAGATACATCCTGCTGTGCCTCAGATGTCACACTGAGCTTTATTATTCCGTGCTCACTGTTTGAGACGCCACTGTGCCATGAATCAATGCATAAAATTAGTTCTTTCATTTAAATAAAACCTTGGATGATATATATATATATATATATATATATATATATATAAGTTTTCGCAGGTCAGTCTGTGAGCTTGTAGTGTCACTGTGCTATAGATCTTCATTAGTGTAATCCCTGTTTGAGTCATGTACTGTTTATTCAAACAAAACACAAAGATTCAGTAATGTGTAATGCGGTAAATCATATTTTGGACATTTAGGAATGAGAAATTCTAGTATCACTGTGTTAGTTTCCCACAATATGACATGCATGGAGGCCAGAAATTAATGTTTTTGGTCTCATTTGAGCAGGTCACCTTTCACCCACTTGCTGGCTTGTGGCAAACTTTAAACAGAGCCTCTTTAGGGCAAATTTGTATAGTGCATGGCTAATATTTATCTTGTTGACAGATTCTCCAACCAGAGCTGAGTTGATCTGGAAATCTTGGCTGCAGCTCATATTAAAAAAAAAAAAAAAAAACTAGAAAAGAAGGACGTAATGAAACAAAGAAAAATACAGCATTTAGAATGGAATAGAGAATGAAGTCTGGATTTTTTCCTCATATTTATCAACCCTGGAAAATACAGAAATCCACTCTGACTTTCCCAGGCTGTTGTAGCAATACATTATTTCTTACAAAAAAAAAACGATAACAAAAACAAAAATATTCCGATATGAGAATTTTCTTAAACTTTTATTGACTGTGCTGAAAGATTAATTTATTTCAATGTATCTATATGTGGAAGAAGGCATGTATAAATGATTTTAAAGATGTTAAACACTTGGCAACCACATTTACAGAATTAATTTCAGTATTTTGTAAACAGATTTTAAGTCTGTGAAATGTAAATTTGTGGCTGAAAATGTGACCAAAACATTAACTTTCCATCTTCAGCCCTTCAGTGTTGCTTGATCTGTACCAGCAGGCATTGACATGCCCTCTGTTCAGAGCTATCGACAGCTGAGTCCTCCTTCTCATCGGAGGTCAAACTACAAATACTGCAGGAGCACTTGAGTTGAGAGATTGGAGGCGGTCAATTCAGCTGGAGAGGTGTTGCACAAGCATGAAGAATGTTATGACTGGAAATTTTGAAACCAAGCAAGAAGTTAGTGTTAGCTCGGATGTAGAGCAGTGCTCCTTGTACATCTCGACAAAGTCAAAACCTTCAAATAATTTAACAAAAAATAAAAGTTTGAATATGATAAAATAATCTTAGTTACACAAAAATAAAATGGGCACCAGGACAGAAATTTAAGCTTAATAAAGCTGAATGGAATTACAGAAAACACGCACAGGCATTTCAGTCTAATGAGCTGTCAAATCAAGTGAGTAATGCTTCACTTACATACTAATAGATTTTATAAAGCACTTGTGCTTGGCAGTTTTAAAATGACTTGATTGATACTTTGCAGAAAATGAGTTTACATGTAAAAGATGTTCATTGTTTTAGGTTACAAAATCATAGTCACTTAATGTAAATAGATTAACTTTTTTTAATTTACATGCTGTTTCATTTGAATTTGCTTCTGTGGAAATGCATAATGGTGCAAATTTTTTCTACTAATTTAAAAGCTTTTCAGAGTAACTCACCCCAAAAATGTTTTTACCACAATCATTTTTGAATTAGCTGTGTGACGGTGTTAAACTTCTTTTTCTTTTTCTTTCCGCTAATCTGTCTGAGCTGAGTCTGGTAATTTTATATTTGAATAACATTACCAACTAAGACTTAACTTTTTCACTGACAGACAAAATAAACTGGATTTTATGCCCATTACAATTACATGGTGACTTTTAGGTTTTTCTGTGAATCTACTTTCATCATGCAAAGTTTCAAACAACCTTATTGTAGTTGCAGATCTGTCAGAAATGTTTCGGCATAAAGTGTCTTGTGGCACGCATGTCAGCCTTACAATTCTTGTAAGGATTCTTCTTGGATGGGCACAAACTTCAATTAATGGAGGGGTTTGAAAGTTGCAAATCTGGGAAAATATTCCACAAACTACTTCTTGCAAGTATTCACAACACCCTACAAATCATCTGTGTTGCCAAATTCAAGGTCTGTATCTTGGCTTCCTCCAAGTGGGAATTGTCCCAAATTCTGTCCTAAGAAGGCAAACAGACCAGATGTCTAAAGCATTAGAATTCTATTTTTTTTTTTTTATTCATGGTATGAATTTAATAGAGCTGAACTCCTTATTCCATCAACCCGTGTTAGCCAAGAAATCTGGCTGGCTCAATTAGGCTCCAATCAGCCCATCAACTTCAGATAACTCTTTCATTCCAGGCAAGAGATTATTTTTAGATCTTGCCTTGGCAATCTACTCTTTTACATCTGACAACAGTGTTAGTGGAGCTAATCATATACGGTCACAACATAGTGACAGTTTTAACAAATATGTTAAAAAAATATTTTTTTATAAAAGTTACATATACTTGGTAGTGTACACATACCATGCCAGAGGCTGTAGTGCTCCATGTGGTTGTCCTGGGTTTGATTCCCATCTCGGGTCCCTTGCAGCATGTCTTCTCCTTCTCTATCCACCGCATTCCTTGCTTATTTACTTTTCAGTAAAGACCAGGATTCTTTAATAGAGCCAAAAAATCTTAAAGAAAAGCATTAGTAATGACTAGAGTTACATCAACAGTCTGCGTGACGCTTGGCCTTTACTGAGGTTATCTTAAGATGAGTGTAGATTGATTTCTGCTTCAAATCAGAGTCTGGACTTTGAGAAAGTGCTAAACTGTAGCATCAATCAAGATAGGCTCCACCTTGAACAAGTCAATAAACCCAAATTATAAAACGAAAGAATGAAAAACCAAATGGCTAAATTAATTAAAGATGATTGCTTCCCTAATTTGGCAAATATATCAGAATTTAATTAGCATATTTGTTTCCAAAGGAAATAACTGTGAATGTAATAACACAAGGATGTGATTAGATTTTCTATTGTCTGGGGAAGCATTTTCTCCTCTGCAACCTCAAATATTGTTACACCATCCAGCAGGTATCATTAATTGCTTGTTACTCGAAAAACGAGAAGACACCATTTCTGAAGCAAGACAAAATAACATCTGCTAGGCTCACATTTCAAACTTAATTGTGGCTCGACAACTTTCTTTCTAGAAAAACAACCCCTGCTCTTAGCATCCCTTCTGTGTTATTAATATTGCGGTTATTAATGCAGCGTTCTGGAAATAAAGAATCCCTGTGAAAGTGGCGACGAGGCTTCAGATGATAGATAAGGGCTGCTTTCAGAGAGCATTTTCTGTAATGGACACCCACTATTAATGGGAATATGAGACCCCCGCTCCAGCACCCCCTTCCCTCTTCAAACTTTTTGTCATGACCTCCAATGCCATCTGCTGAGCTTTTGTACAAACTCTAGCTAAACCGCAGTGGGTCGTGTTCAGGCATAAAAGATCATGGATAGATTCTCTGCAGGCTGCTGTTGCGCAAAAGCTGCATTAAAGAAAAGAAAAAAAAAAAAAGTAATGTGGGAAAAAAATACTTTAGATAACCTAAAAGGGGTGACTGCCCTGAAAAATAAAACAGTAGTAATAGATTTTTGAAAGAGAAAAAGTAACTGAAGGTCAGAGATGAAAGAGGAGAAAATTATTAGTTTGAGTGCTCCCAGTAGGCACCGCTGTCAAAAAAGAAACAAAAACACAACTACACTATTCATATTATGTAATGTTTAAACATGTGCCGATGAAAAGTTGATTTCAGTGACAGAATATAAAATAGTATTTTTTTCTTCTCTACTGATGACAGTGAATCAGGTTCTCATCAGAAGTCCTGTAGATCGGACTATTCTCATCCCAAAATAACTCAATCCACAGACATGACTCTACATGTCATAAAATAAATAGTTTCATCTGGCTTCTTTTTAAACACCTCAGATACTGAAAGTGGCTAACTTTGGATGGTGTTTCACTCAGTAACACACAGTATAATATTGCAGTTAAAGCAATCAGCGCTTGGGTACAGTGTGTTCATCAGTCAATGGCCAATCAAGGAGTAAATCTTCCATTTCCTGTTGTAGCAGATTTCTCCGGGATCTTGGGTTTTTCTTTCACTGAATTTTTATGCATCTAAATACATTCATATTAAGTATCAGGAGTATAAGTTGAAATTGAAGATAAATTGATATGGACCAGTGATCAGTATGTAAAGGGTTTAAAGTAGTTTGTTCACTATAATCTGTTTCTAAAAATATATTTATGCTTTTTCTAATTGCTTTTTTTTCTTTATCAAAGAACCAATTTAAGAGATCCAGACTTCAAAAAGGAAAATCTCCAGGAAGCATATGGTGTGACACAACCCGCAATAGTAAAACCACAAAAGTTCTTCATAAAATAATCTTTAACACAGAGAAACTCAATACATGGAAACATATTGAAATGCAAGAAATTTAATGAAATTCTGGAACAAGATAAAATGCTGTGCTGTCCTGTATCAAGCATGTAAGCTAAGTTCGATATTCTCTTGACATAATCATTATTTCACAACATATGCATTTTAAAGTGGAAAAGATTCACTCATTACTTTCAGACTGTAGAGTTCAAATAGATATAAAAAGGAGGAGTAAAAAACACAAAATAGGCTGCAAATTGCATGTTTAGTGTTATGTCTAATCCAAAAGAGCTGTCTGGTGCAGAGGGGGAATGCATTAAATGTAAATTACTTTTCCCTGCACGCAAGCTGAGATCTACAACAGAAACAAGGTCTCAATTTAATCCAGTGTGTTAAAAGAACAAGAACCTGTTTCCTGTTGAATTAGCAGCTGCATCAAGGCGACGTGCAGCGTGAACTGTTGTTCAGCTTTAATTTTCAAGAATGAGATAATTGTAGATGATAACTTGTGACAGATTTAATAAACAGTTTGAAAGGGACACGGGGAGGCAAAATGTGAATTGAACGCTGGAAGAAATTGTCAGATTGTTAAAGTTTAACATTGTAGTTTGTTTCACTTTAATTTTTATGAAGGGATATTCTCAATGCCTGACTTGTCATTGTAAAACTTTAATTTGTATTTTCTAACCCAATATTTGACAACTGAAGGTCTATTAATAAGCGCTCGTGCTGTGTTTGACATCCAGCGGTCGTGTTCATCCTGCACCTTCGTCATGCAACGCCTTCCCCTTGTAGAGATTATATTTACTCTGTGCTGCTGTAAGCACCTTCGCTAATAGATTATATGAATTAAGGCCTTATTATGGGCTCTGCACAGGAGCTGCATGTACAGGTGATTTGTAATGAGGACAGTGTTGAGGTGAGTCAGCAGCGACTGGCCTGATTACAGCAGCTGGACCTCTGGAGGAAAACCCCCTCTGCTCATCTGCAGGATGACAGGAAGGACACTCAGTGTTTCAGTGCTTTGTGGGGAGATGCAAAAAGAAACAATTAACATTAATCTGACTCAAGCATTGCAGCTGCTAACATATACAACAGTTGGCTTTTCAAGAAAAGAAAACAAAGTGAAGCCAGTTTGGTTCATAGGAATTTATCAATATTTCATATCATTTTGTAGCAAAATGTTTTCACACAAACAGTTTTTTAATAGATTTTTCTGCTTAGAAGTTCAGGTGAGAATCATGTCTATGTCGAGTCAAGTACACATTGAAGTTATAATGTTGGTTAGCAGAGTGGAGAGGGATGATACATGATGTTACAGTCAGAGGCTCAATGGTTGCTTCCCACTGGTCACTAAGTACCAGAGCACCATTCTCATCCTACCATCACACAGTTTTGATTTAGTCTGGTTCTGTCTTGAGATGTCAGTTTTTGAAATGATCTATTTTCTGAGCAAAGAGTGAAATAGTTTTATCTCTATCAAGGCAAATGTAAAACCTTAAGTTCCATTAAAAACAAGCAGCACGGTTTCACTTGAGCTTTTCTTTTCTGCAAGACACATCCAACTTTTCTTTCTGATTACTGTATAGGTAAATATAGCAGACATAACTGCACAGTTGTCTTTTAATTTACACGAGAAACATTTTTGCCAGCCGGGGTACTTTATGCAATCTGTATTTTGTTAGAGGCGCTCAAATCTGCTGGTGGTTTTCAAAAATGCCACAAACAAATGCAGTTATATAAAAAATTAAACCTTATGTTTCTTGTTGACAGCTAAAGCATGAAAATATGTCAATTGGACCAGCTTTATGGGCAATTTAGGCTAACTGAAATACCAATAATAAAAGGTGTAAATAAATGCCTAAGTTGTAAATACCATAGTCAGTTTGCTAATTGGTTTACTCCTTCATAACCTACATTCATTTTCTAGACGTGAGATAAAAATATGGTAAATGAATATGAATGTTCTAGATTAGATCCAAATGTTAGAGCCTTATTTAAATTTTAACTTGAGACCATTTTTAGTATTAGTCTTTAAGATTGTTTTGTTACACTAAATAAGCAATTTTTAAGTACTGATATATATGAATACTCATTCATACCTAGAATCATGACTAGTGATTCTAGTTATGAATCACTAGAAATAATTCACACTTTATTTCTAGTGATTCATAACTTGTGTACAATGTTGTTGTTTTTTAATTACTATCTATAATATAGCTATTTATGGTTAAAAAATACATCTCAGAACATTGACTTGAAATCAACAAATGTGGGCCTAGAAAAATATGGCATGTAGACATTTAAAAATAATGATATGCACAAATTTTGTTTATGTGAGCGGTCAGAAAAAAATTACAGAAATATAATTATGACTAATTTGGAAGTCAGACTTGCCTAGGGGGGAAAAAAAACAAAACAATTACTTTATAAATGTGGTGGGGAAGCAAACACAAAACTGACTGTGTAAAGGTAACACTTAAGTGTTTGTTGATTCAAACACTTCAGAATTTCCAGTCCTCCACTCTTGAAACATCGTGTAAAATCCCATTCAGTAAGCCAACTAACAACCACCTTTTGTTGGTACACCACAGTAAAGCACCTTCTCACTGTTTGCTTCACATGAAAATAAAATTACTACTGCACAATCCCCACCCTACTACCCCTTTACATTCTCACCCAGGTATTGTACAAAAAAAATACCAATATACAGAACAGTACATCTACTGTAGGAGGAAAAGGAAATGATGATCACCCAACATTTTTGAAATGCAGCAGAGTCCCACAGAATACTGATAAAGGCATTAAAACACACGGATGATGCAGCTAACTTTAGGCAGTGATCTGAAAAGTAACAAATTTTAAGTATCTTACTGCAATGTACAGCCCTGTATGAAGGAGAATAACAGATGAATTGTTCCTCAGGGGAATCAAGTCAAGTAACACATTAATCAAAATAGGTTTTGTATCATGCAATGTGGTGAAATAAATTCCCAGGCTTTGCAACTTATTGGCTCCCTAAAAGTCATAACTCTTCCCATTTTTCCAAATAAAATCCTTTCATGAGCAGCATAGTGACCTTTATGCAGCCAATAAATGACAAATTCCTCCATTTAACCTGGCTAAATGAGTAATTATCATGCTTTCTTGTTTTCATTGCCTGAAGAGTTTCAGAATCCGGTGATACATCATGCTGTTGGCTGCTTTGGGCAAATGATTAAAAGGGTTTGATGAATTTCAAACACTATTTGCATTTGGCTGCAGTAATTTGTGCTAATAGTAGCTGAAACCACACTCTTAGAGAAACAACGTTCACATCAATGAACCGTTGGTCTGCAGGGACTCCTGCAAACCAGCAACAGATAATCAAATTACTTGCAAAGCAGGATTTCAACCTGAGCTGGACAAACGTTATAATTGTCTCCTTGGAGACCAACTAGGTAGGGGGGCAAGTAGAATAAGTATTTGCTGTCAGTATCTTTCCTGAAGCTGAAGTGATCTGAATATTGTCAACTTAGGGGTTGTGTGGCGGGGGGGGTAATTTTGTTGGAGTAAAGCTCAAATGTGCTGCGTTCGCAGATTTCTAGACTAGAACCTGAGATGC
>CAEFZY010025791.1:0-12088 GCA_903066815.1 Brachyrhaphis roseni
TGGATGGATGGATGGATGGATGGATGGATGGATGGATGGATGGATGGATGGATGGATGGATGGATGGATGGATGGATTAGACACAGAGCCATCAGAATCCAGATGTTCTGATTTGGTTGGGTTAGTTCTGCAATTATGGTTCAAAAAACACAAATAGAGAAAAAGTTTGTATTTCTGCCCTTCACTTCAGAAACTCAAACTCATAAATTCATTACACAGAGAATCACTTTAAATATTCATTCAGTGGCAGAAGATTAGAAGATGTTCAATAAAAATGTTGGAGACTCGTCGGGTTGGGCTTGAATTAATGCGGCGCAGCAGGGAGGTCAGTCTGTCAATAAAATATACAGCTTTCATTTTTTAATGAGAAAAATATGGTGCTACTTTGTTTTTGAGTTGTGCTTACAGTTATAATGAATAATGACAATTAAAATAATGAGTTCCAACAAATAAGCTTTTTTCTGTCAACATGAGGTTTGAGTTGCACAATGTTTCAAATCCTCCTTATTCCAGACACGAATCCTACAAACGAATGATGGGCTGAAATTTCTTTCTGATTTAAAGCTGTAACAGTTTGGAGAATTTCTCATAATTTAATCACAAATGAGAAATAATTTATACTGAATATATAAGAGAACTACTGGAGAATAACTTTGTGGATTTGTTCTCAAAGTGTTAAAAGGAAGAATTAAAGATTCTTAAAGGACTGAATTAAACCAACACAACAGCTTTTCATTCCTGAGGAAAAAGAGCAGAAACAGGCCAGAAAAACGGGCTGGAAACTTTACAGCTGTTATCAAGCACAGATGCTTGGTTTGAAGTATTACAATAATTTAAAGATTATTTTGGTAAATGGAGTAAATTACGGGATATTTCTCCTCCTGAAGCGAGACGGTCAGAAACCCAGATGGAAAACTCAGCAGCAGATGAGAAAACATACAGAGCAGCAAAATGTTTCTATTGGTCTGATCTGCAGACGCTGGTCCAGCTGCACAGGACACCAGATTCAGCATTTTCCAGTTTGCTTTCCCAGTAGCCGAGAGCCACGCCTGAACTGGTCTGAATGGATTCAGAGGAACGTGAGGAGCTGGGAGAACAGCTGGAGTCACATCAGCCTGGAGCTGAACCTGGAAGGCAGGAAACTTCACAGCCTTGTTACTCTGATGCTAATGCCATGATTTTATTTTTATATTCGGCTGAATAAAGTGATCCGGAACCAGCTGGAGCAACTTTCTGGTTTAACATGAGCGGTGTGACACTGGGCCGCTCAGTGGCAATTAGGTTTGTTACGCTCAGCAGCGCCACCTCCAGTACAGGAAGTGGAACAGATTTGTCATTTGTTGGGTTATTTTCTGATAAAGTCACTAAATACAGTGACAAAGTTTTTAAGGAACCAGTTCTTCATGCCCCCCACTGTGTAACCACGCCAACATTTCTGGATTTATCCAGGGTTGGATTAAGCCGTCAGTTGCACCTTACAGAGCCAGAACAGAAACATCCAACCAGAGATTCGTTTAGAAGAATTTATTTTGTACAGTAAAACAGTTTATGTCAGACTTTCTGAAGACAAACAATGAATTTACAGACGCAGAAAGTTGTGAAGCCTGAGTCCGACCCAGAGATGAGCGTCAGCATGGAGTATCTTACAGAGATAATGAAACTCAGACACATGTAGCTGCTGCTGGAGGCGGTGGAGGTCAATACACTCTGAGCAGGGTGCGTTCAAGAACACTCAGACAAAACCTATCACAGGTTTTCATTGACAACTGGTTGAAAAAAAAAGGCATTTTTGACTGAAACCATTTTAGATACGTCTGAAAACAGGCCTGTGTTTATCAGTTGCCCTCTGGGGGGCAGAGTTAGAGGGTGATAATCTCTGTGGGGCTTTTGAACGCACCCTTCTCTTGTTCAGGCCTGGGTCGGGGGGTGCTTGTTTTCCGTTACTTAGGAGGCCTGTAGGCAATCTTCCTGCTCTTCAGCACCGTCCATCGGTGTCGCTTCATGTAGTAGACCAGAGGGATGAGGATGGCAGAGCCCATCAGCAGCTGGAGGCACAAACATCGGGAACGTCACGATAAAACGCCGGGAACGTTGCGGTAAAATGTTGAATGTTACGATAAAATCTGGACTGATGCTCGTTTTCTCTCTCTGGACAAGAGAACTTTGGTTCTACAGTCTTTAGATCATCAGGCTGAATTTTGTTGTGCTGTTTGGTCGAGTTGTTCTAGAAACGGTTGCATAAACTGCAGGTATTTCAGAATTTAGCTGAAACTCTGATGTGATTTCAGAGCAGATTTAATTTTAAGCATGGTGCTGTGATGAGAGCAGCATGAAGCCGCCTTCTGCCTTTACATGGAATCTAAACTTCACATCAACGCTCAGTTATTGTTGTCCTCCATTAGAGAAGCTGTGATATCAGACCGGTTTCTGTTGCTACGGATACGGTTGCTTTTGCATCACCGCTGCCTCAAACTAACAAACACAGCTGCAGATATTTCACTGAACATGTTGCTTTCTGTAAACACATTAACTCCTAATTAAAAAAGAACCTTAAAAAGCTGCAATATGTACAGTAATTTCCGGACTATAAGCCGCCACTATTGTCACACACTTTCAACCCTGCGGCTTATACAACGATGCGGCTTATTTATGCATTTTTTTCCTAATGGCCACCAGGGGGCACTTGAGCAGAAAAGGTAAGAGTGAGACAGGTGGAATATATGTGTAGAGGAAGACGCAGGTTCAATGTAACTTAACACGTTTCAATACACAGGAGGAAGATGAAGAAGCTCTCAGTGACTTTTACCGGTATGTTTTTTAACCAGCCCTGTTAGTGCTGTGCTACCGTGTTGCTGCTGTGTTACTGCAGCGTCACAAGCTCTGTTTGGAAAGAAAAGCTAAGGTATATTACTAAAACTTTGAAAACTCTTTCTGTGTACCGTCTGTAAGAGACACATGCGGCTTATAGACAGGTGCGGCTTATGTGTGTACAAAATAGGTTTTCCTTTGATAATGTTCTGGTGCGGCTTATAATCAGGTGCAGCCTATGGTCTGGAAATTACGGTAATCAAATAATACTGAATTGATCAAATTGGGGAATTTATACTCTAAGGGAAGATTATTTATTTTTAAATAATCTTTGAAATCGCTGAAATTTAGTTTTAATTTTGTCTTTTAAAGTATTTAGCAATGTTCTGTTTCTAATGTTAGTAAAATGTTAGTGGCGTTGATCCAGGTGGAATAGTGTGATAATCTACCTGAGATTATTAATCCGCCCTAAGCCCCGCCCCCTGCCTACCTTCAGGCCCATGCGTTTGCGCTGGTCGTGCTCCGGCTCGGCCGCCCACCTCAGGAAGGTGCAAACGTCTTTGGCCACCTGGCTCATGGTGGCCGGGGTTCCTGCAACCAGACACAGCCAATCAGACGCGGCCTCCTGCGGCGCGGCGGCCAATCGGGTGCCACCTACCGTCCTCGTACTCCAGGATCTCGTTGTAGATGGGCGGCGCCATGCCGATGGCCTGGCCGGGGAAGTAGGGGTTGTAGTAGAGTCCTTCTCTCACCGAGACGCCTGCAGGCGGCTCGCAGTAACCTGTCAGCAGGCTGAAGATGTAGTCCTCTCCGCCGTGCCTGTAGGGGGCGCCGCACAAACAGCCAGCATCTCCATCAGCGCTGCAGCTAGCCATTAGCTTAGCAATCGGTTATTCTGACTATTAGTCAGATTAAAAAATACTGGCACTTTCAGCAGATTCTTCATTTCACCACTTAAGCTAATTTTACACAATATTAGAAAAATTACTGCAACCAATTAAATGGTTAATCTGATTAATGATTAGTGAATTAATCAGATTGATTACAATCAGATTCAACAGATCATTTCTCACTTCTTTAATTCTTCTGTATTCATCATTATTTGTTTTTTTCTCTAGTGTTGCTTCATGTGTGACTGAACAACGAGGCTTTGCTGCTTGTTTTGTCTACAACAGTAAAATCATTTCAGGGTTCTTCCTGAGAGACGATTCAGAAATGACTAAGAAACGGAGGATAATCTGACAGCCTGAGAGAACGTCACACATTAAAATTAATTCAACCGTTAAAAATGACAAATAAAGGCAGGACTAAAACGCTCAGTTTGACTGTCCCAGTAAACATCAAACAATCAATTCCTTTTTAAAAAATAAACATTTTATTGCCTAGATGAGGCCTTTCAGCTGGACTTATCAACACAGTAGAGCTGATCAGATCGTTATTGATTATCTGATTGATAACTGGATGCAGAAGGTGATTAATGGCAGAAGATTTTACAGAAATGGAACCAAGTGAAGCTAAAAGCGAACCAGAGATCAGGTGGAACAGATTTACAGACTGGAGTTGTAATTATGTTAAATGTGAAATATGTTTCAGCTGATGGCCCAGTTAATGATTCATCGATTCCTAAATTAGCAGCTGATGGTTTCAGTGAGCGTTGGAGGAAGTACCTGGCGTTGACGATGTAGCTGAGGTCGGGGGGCAGCGCCCCGTTGTTGGCGGCCCGGGCGGCCTCAGGGTTCGGGTACGGCTTGGGGAAATAGTCCGAAAGCTTTCCTGGCCTGGTGAACATCTCGCCGCTCTCATCAGGGCCGTCCACCACCTCCACCTGCACAGCGAATGGAGCTACATGAGCCGGCGCTGCCTCCTGGTGGCAGGAGGAGCCGGCTGCTGCGGCGGCCTCACCTCTTCGGCGATGGCCTTGACCTCGTCCTCGGTGTGCGACACGCCCACCAGGTTCCTGAAGGCCAGGTACTCCATGCTGTGGCAGGCTGAGCACACCTGCTTATACACCTGGTAACCACGGCGAATACTGCAGCCAATCAGAAACGCTCAGGATGAGAGCAGAAACCGAACGCTGCTGTGGCTACTCTTGCATCATAATGAAGTCCACAAAACAAGAAGGGCCAGAGTAGTTTCTCAGGAGGAGGTTTTCGATTCACTCAAAATAAAAAGCACTCACAGAGTTTTCTGGTTTCAAAAGTTTTTTTTTTACTTACAAAAATAACAGAAATCTTCTCCAAGTTGACTTGATACAAAAAATGTTAAAATAAACATTAATTTGTGGTAGAAAAACTGTTTCACTCCTTCACCAAACTATCAGATCAACCACAGCAGGAGGAGGTCTGAGCACAACAATAGATCTACAATATTTTAATCAATATCTGATATTAATATCAAATTGGTGCGTCTTTGTAATATAACAATATCTACGTCTGATTATTTTAGTTATCAATCTATTGATTTTTCTGGACATTAATCAGATAAATAAAGGCCCATTCTGCTAACTTTTCACTTAAGAATTTTTTTATACAATATTAGAAACATTTGCTGACTGTTTTTAGATAAAGTGGTTAATATTTAAAAAGCAAAGGAGATTTAAAACCTACGCTACAGGAGTTTCCAGTGAAACAGATTTACACAAAAGGTTTTTTATCTTAAATGCAAAATGTTTATATTCTGTTCAGTTTCATTTCTGCTCTGTCTGTTGGTTTTATATGGATAATGATCAATCGATCGATCAATGACTCGCCTGGCATGGTCCAGGGAGGACAGCGGCCCCGCGTGGCTCCAGGGATACGACGGGGGGTGGAGCTCCAGCTCAGACGCCTTCACCGATTGGTGGAGCATCAGAGCGAGCCCCGCGCCACCGCCGGCAACCACGCCCAGCGTCGTCAAGGCAACCTTCTTCTTACCCGACAGACTGGCGAAAGACATGTTGGCCTGAAGAGAGAAAAATAACAGATTCTTAAACACACACATTTTATTTTCAGAAACGAGGAAAACTACAACCAATTGGGCTCTTTGCACATCAGCTTCCACATTCGGGGAAAAGCGTCTCGATCGTTTCCGGTTTATTGAAAATGTCATTTTACGCTGCAGGGTTTTTCCAAGGTAACAATTAATAATGAATATCGATCCGAAGCCCCAACAATAAGCTGGAGAAAGGTTTTAAGATGTAGCCTTGTTATACATTCACAGATACGAAGGTACCTTCTTTAAACTTTGTGGCTAACATTAGCTTTAGCTTATGCTAGTAGACAATATTCTCTGACATTTTTCTTGTAAAAATCTGCTATTTAAGTATCTAAACATTTTCATCCATTCTAACAGACAATGTTTTTACCTTATTTTCAGGTTTATAATATGTGTTCATTGTCATTAGCGTCAAACAGAGACCAGGTAACGGGGGATTTTACGGTTCAGGCTTTTTGCTTCTGCAGCCTAACAAAGCACAACAAGCCCATAGATTAACAGTAGAGCAGCTCTGGTGTCGGAGTTCTGGTTCAGCTGATTGTTCAGGTTCACAGTTGTTACTTTTAGAAAAATATGTCCGTGTTCCTTAAGGTTTCGTCACCATATGGGGGCATCTAACATGTAAACAGACATTGTGGAGATGAGCTGGGAAACAGAGTCTGAAGAAAACCAGCTCCAGTTCTGATCTGTATGGACCGGTTCTGATCCAATGCCCCGGTTCTGTCTCCGCGCTGCTCTCTGGATTCATGTTATATCAAACAAATTATTTTAATCTACATACATTATAAGAAACATCTTACAGACAACTGATGTACCTTAAAGTCACCATGTTTGACCACAAACAGCGACTTGTCTTGTCAACTTCTAGGTAACCATGGCAACAATAAACAAACGCCAGTTACAGGTGAAATATTTCTCTGTTATTTATTAGTTTGTTTCACCACGGAAATGCAGCGTACTGCCACAAAGTCAAGAAATTCTGCTGGTAAATTTACGTTATCTTTTATTCTTACCTGTGAAAGGTAAAGGCAGTGGCTCCACTTTGTACTGTAAAACCGTTGAAACTAGTCCACTGCCACGTTCAAGATGGCGGCGACGTAAGTAGGACTCTGCGTTTACATATTCATGCTTATTGTCCAATCAGATCTCTCAGGTCTCACACTGGGACAGACCTCTTCTGTTTTGTTAATGTTGCAGCGTTTCGTAATTTGTTGAAGTGGTTTGCACCTCGGGACCCGTAAAAAACAAATGAACGAGTTGTTTTCCATCTGCTGGTTCAGAACCAATCAACAACAGGCTGAGCGTGATGTCATCAGACGTATAAACAGGAAGTTGTAAATAGGAAGTAGATACCTGCACCAGCACACAGACAGTCCTGCTTCTCTTCTGGAAAGACTTCATTATATTTAGTCTCTGATCCTCACTAGAGTTTTATTTTTATACACAAATGAACGTTTTTGTTTCTTCAGCGTCAACATAGTTTATGTAATGGATCTTTTATTAATTCTAGCGAAATTTCATATTTACAAATGCAAATGTTCTCCCAAGAAGCCTCTATTTAATCTGTTTTTATTAGAAGCAGAAGTAGAGGTTGTAAACAGGAAGTAGATTATATAAACAGGAAGTAGAGGTTATAAACAGGAAGTAAATGTCATAAACAGGAAGTAGAGGTTATAAACAGGAAGTAAATGTCATAAACAGGAAGTAGAGGTTATAAACCAGCCCATAGTGACCCTCCCAGGTGGATGTTTGGACAGAGCCATTTTAAGCATTTGGTTCCTCTG
This sequence comes from Brachyrhaphis roseni, assembly GCA_903066815.1. Lineage (NCBI taxonomy): Eukaryota > Metazoa > Chordata > Actinopteri > Cyprinodontiformes > Poeciliidae > Brachyrhaphis > Brachyrhaphis roseni. The sequence goes on from CAEFZY010025791.1 coordinate 7,566, forward strand.
GTAAGGCACAGGCCAGCAATGCATTCACTACATTAGAGCATTTTCAGAAAATGTGTTTCTGAAAAACTAGAAACTGCCTCAGAGCAAAAAAACCTTTTCAGGAAAAAAAAACCAACCGAATCAGCTAATGTGTTTTTAAGATCAAATCAGGTGAAATTTTTCACAATATTTGTAAACACGGTTTTTGTTTCTGTTTTCTGCGTTAGGATCAGCTGAGACGCAGCGATCCGAACAAACCGAACCGCCATCAGACTCACCACACTGAACCGAGCCGGCCCAAACCACGGGACAGCTCGGAACCAGCAGGAACTGCCAGGCACGTCGGGGTCCAACGGGTCAGAGCGTTTCCTTCATCAAACGTCTCTCCGCGTTACCACGGCGATGACCCTGATGACCCTTCAGCATCCCAAACATTGTCCGTTTCCGTCTCTCCGCGTTTCCGAGGAACCTCTTTTATTATTTATGTTTTATTGTTTGTTTGATCTGTGAAACCCAGAACCAGAGGCTGAAACCTGATTTTATTTATCCATCATTTTAAAACATTTGGTGTGCAGACAAACGATTTTATTCACTAAAACAACAAAGTGAAATAATTTGAAAATAAATGTATATTTGTAGAACCTTGGAAATGTTGTGTTGCAAAATGTTTTAGTTAAAAGTTATGAAACTGCAGAAGGTTAAAGATTGCTTGGCTCTTCAGAGGAAACGGTTTCTCGTCTCTTTTCTTTTGGTTCTCAGTTCCTTCTACTGCTGGCAGCCATCAGATGTTAAAACCATTAAAACCAGTAAAACCATTAAACCAGCTCTGGTTCTGCCTTCATGTTTCCTCAGGTTTCAGCTGAATGTGTCAGTGTTTTCCTCCTGCTGCAGCTCCTCAGAAAAAGGAAGGATTTCAGAGCCAACATGGATCCTTTTTATTTAAATGAGCTCAGGATTTTTCAGAGAAAACCAGCTGCACTGCAAAAACAGAACATTAGCAGGTATTTTAGTCGAGTTTCTGGTGTAAATATCTCAGTTCACTTAAAACAAAACCAACCGACAAGAAACTTTTCAGCAACATAAAGGAGCTGTATTTAAGTCAAAAACTCCTCAATATTGATGAGAAGTTCCATTTTTTTAAATTTTTAACATGAAAAAAATGTTTTATTGTGAATGAAATAATCTGACAGGGGAACTGGTCATTTTTTTCAATATTAAGGAATTATTGGCTTGAAACAAACTGATATTTCTTGAAGAAAAAAATCCTATAAATTAGTCTAAGATATTTGCACTAGAAACTAGAACAAAAATACTTGATAGGATTTAGAGTTTTTACAGTGTAATAAAAGTAAAAAAGGAAGCAAACAATTTGAAAATCAGGATGTTTTGTTTTTGAGCTGGTCAATCGTTTTATTAGTTTTGAATTATTATTATTTGGGTTAGTTATTTATTAAATAAAAACATGCAGCTGCTGCCCCCTAGTGTTGGATCGCTGCTAATCACTCATTAGCTTAACGCTGGACGAAGTTTAGCTAGCTCCATTTGGCGCATCAGTTTTTTTTAAAGCTTTCATATCAGAGCGTCAGACAGGAAGTGGTTGACCGTCAGGGATCATGTGGGCAGGTAAAGAGAGACAAAGACATGGGTCAAAGGTCATGAGTCCAGAACCTGCGACAGCCGCAGTGAAATGTGGGTTGTGCTGCTGCGCTGCAGATTTAGGGTGACTGAGACACAATGGACAATTTTCCACCAAAATGTCAATCAATTTCAGGTCTGAACTTTAACTAGGCCACTCCAAACAGCCTTCAGGATGATCTGGTAGTTTACTGCACAGTTCCATCGTTCACTACTTATAAATATCTAAATTGTTTTGGCAGGTCACGATAACAAACCACAAAATTAGATCAAACTTCCTGTTTACTAATTTACATGCAGGAATAATTCATAAAACATAAAAAGAAACAGACTCGATTGGCCACGAAGGTTTTTTATTGTTGCATGTGCCATAAAGACGTTGATACTCGTAGAATCATGTTGAGTGTGACAGGAAACTGCCTGGTCCGAATCATTTCATGTTAGCGTGCTAAAGCTCAGCTAAAGTACAATCCAAACGTGAATCAGTGCGAAAAGCCTCCCTGCGTTCGCTCAGCGCGGCTCCGTCGGCGCAGTCCTCATGATAAAGTGCTTTCATGCTGCGAGTTTCAGGCAAAGTTACAAACCGAGTCGCTGCAGGAGTTTTCCTGAAGCAGCGGCAGCCGCTCAGCAGCGCGGGTTCCCCATCCGGCACAAACACACAGTCTTAAAGAGTCGGCACTGGCAGAACGCGCAGAAGTCGCAGCAAACGTTGCCGGGAGCTTTGCAGCTTCCCCAGAGCGGGACGCAGTTCGGCGGAGGAGGCGGGCGTTTCCTCGCAACCTTATTCTGACAGAAACCAAAGAAAATAAGAGCAGAGCTCAGATTTAATCTGACATCAATCACAAAGTGCCTCCGTTTAACTCCACTGGTCGAAGCACAAGTCAGACTAAAAATGATCAATCATTTAACAAATTCAGCAAACAGAATAGTGCAGATCAATGAGGTGATATTAGAAATAAAATGAGCAAAAAATAAAATATATATGTATATACGTCAGACGTATGATCAGTAAAAACAGAGATTACTCTTAATTTAAAAGCATAACATTGTTCATTGTTTACACTGCAAAAACACAACTTTGTTATAAGTGAAATAATCTGCCAGTCCCTTTTTATCAATATTCAATAATTATTTACTGAAAACAGGCTCATCTGTCTTGCTGATGAGTAAGTTTAATTTTATTTTAGGTGTATTTCAATATTTTCACTAAAATCTCAAAGTGTTTTTGCAGTGTTCCGGCTGCACCGACCTTTTTCTGCTTCTTTTCTTTTTCTTTCTTCTTGGTGGATTTGTTCAGCTCTGAAACAGAACATGAAGCTTAAATATGTCGTATTATCGCCTCTGGTTCATATTATCATAAATGGCTTTGGCTTCTACTATGAAATATCGTCATAAAGGATAATATGCTCCAGTCGCCACTCAGACACACTGAATCTGACTGAAGATGCAAACACTGAGTTCATATTTACCCACAATAACAACAGGAGGCGGGTCAACCTGCAGGCTGTGAGACAGAGCGTTGGACGCAACGACCCTATTGGTGGACAGCCTGTCGTCAGGGATCATGTGGGCGGAGCCAAGGCAGCACTGCGTCAGCGCGAGGACGCAGCAGCCCAGCGGCAGGAAGGCCAGCATCGTTCTCTGGAAGGAAAGGACAAACACATCAACAAGTCGCCTTTCAATAAGGCTTCAGCGGCAACGGCAACGGCAACTCCTGGAGTCGGACGACACAGCAACATTTATACTTCCTTACATCAGGTTAGGATGGGTCCATGGCCTAATCAAAACCAGGGTTTCCCCCAGATTAATGTTAGCAATACAAAAACACAGCAGACGTCTCAGCGCCACCAACAGGCTGAGCAGGTTTTCTGGTGGAAACAATGAAAACCTGATACTTTAAATCCAAATGAGCAGCTGGCCGCGCTCACACTGCCATCATTTAATAGATCAGTGGTCCCCAACCCCCGGGCCGTGCAAGACATAATTAAATATTATTTATGTATTATTTGAGTCTGGAGGATATTTTATTTTGAAAATCCTTTAGCCCAATTCTCTCAGTTACATATTGCTGCCAACATTGAGCCACAAGCAGCAAAATGAGTCAGAAAAGGCCCAGAGAAGAGACAAGAGAATGGATGGATTAATCAGCTAGCCAATCAGAGCCAGCGTTAATCAACTAGCCAATCAGAGCCAGCGTTCATCAGCTAGCCTATCAGAGCCAGCGTTAATCAACTAGCCAATCAGAGCCAGCGTTCATCAGCTAGCCAATCAGAGCCAGCGTTCATCAGCTAGCCAATCAGAGCCAGCGTTAATCAGCTAGCCAATCAGAGCCAGCGTTAATCAACTAGCCAATCAGAGCCAGCGTTCATCAGCTAGCCAATCAGAGCCAGCGTTCATCAGCTAGCCAATCAGAGCCAGCGTTAATCAGCTAGCCAATCAGAGCCAGCGTTAATCAACTAGCCAATCAGAGCCAGCGTTCATCAGCTAGCCAATCAGAGCCAGCGTTAACAACTAGCCATGCTGTCAGGAAGTTTTGATTCACCCTTGTGGGTTGGGAGGAGCTGCTGCCTCTCCAGCTACGATCCTGGCGAGAGGCGGGGTCACCTGGACAGGTTACCAGTCTGTTGCAGGGCAACACAGAGACAGACGGGGCAAACAACCACACACACACTCACACTGAGGGACAATTTAGAGAGACCAATTAACCTGACAGTCATATTTTTGGACTGTGGGAGGAAGCCGGAGAGAACCCAACATGTACAGGGAGAACATGCAGAACCCGGGAATCGAACCCAGAACCTTCAGTGCTACCAACTGCTCCACTGTGCAGCCTGATTCAGTAACTCATGATTGTTTATTTTGATGCTTTTGACTTTAATGAATGTTTTCATTTTTTCTTGACATTATTT